>PNEQ01013705.1:0-21001 GCA_003012365.1 Medauroidea extradentata | reverse complement strand
AGCGTACGTTACACGGGTTGCATAGCGACAGGTGTTGTTAAACTTTAGAAAAGACTACAAAGTAAATTTTAACGAAAAACAATGCCCTAAGTATGTCACACAAAGGTAACAACTTTTGTTCCTGTCAACCTTTTCTTTCTTAATTTATCAGAATTTTTTTTTTATTAAAATGCACGGTTACCACTTTTCGAACTATTACAATGATGTCCGTACCGATTTCATTACTGTTGGAGGGATGATTTTATAAAATACAAACCAACACTTTTTAACAGTTTCGTTTACGTAAACTTTACACGAAAAATTGTTATTTAATATCAACTAGTTTCTTATTTACGTAGACAAAAGCATTCTCAAACCTCTTACTTTAAGGGTGCATGCCACCCCTAGTAATAACTTTAGGTTATGAGACGTATTATATGTATTCGACATATCTGGATGTCAGGAATCACCTCCAAAAAGGTGTCGGTCTAATAAGATTCATTCTGTGTATATAGAGGCCGGAAAAATTTGCGGGCTCACTGAGCTGTAGGCTAGTCTCTAAGAATATTTGTGAAGTCATGCAGATAGCAACTCTACAAAGAATGATGCCTCCTGCCTATTCAGCCACGTTTTAACAGTGTCCTGCAGTTCATCACGGGTGTTGAAGCGTCGTCCTCCAAGCCACTTGTTCAACGTGGGGAAAAGGCGGAAGTCACTCGGTGCCAAATTCGGACTGTAAGGAGGGTATCGGCAAGCTGCTGCATCGGTACGACATGCCTCAATCTGCACGGTGATTATGTGGAAAAAAAGTGCAAATATATACGTTCATTTTGACATTAAAATAATTTCCTAATTCATTCCCCTTTTTTTATTACAGCCGATCGGAGGTTGAAAAACAAAACCCTCGTATATGAACACCATTATAAAATATTTTCGTATATGAAGTTTGCTCAAAGTAGAAAATAAATTCCAAGTTTCTATCTATCTTCCTCTCACTGTCTTTCCCTCTCTCCCTCTATATCTCCTCATCCTATGTGTTTCTCTGTCTCATCCGTTTCTCTCGTCTCTCTCTACCTCTATCCTCCTCTTTTACCCTCTGTTTTCCCCTAGCTCCATCTCTCTTTATCCATCTCCCTCCATCTTTCTCCATCTCCCTCTTTCTTCCTTTCACTTCCTCTATTTCTCTCCGTCACCCTCTGTCATTCTCTCTCAATCTCTCTGTCTCTCCCTCTCGCTCTCTCTCCCTAGCCGGCGGCGCTGCTCGTCAGGTGACCAACTTGGCCGCATTCTGAGCGAGCCGATACATCATCCGGACCGCGGACAGCCCGCGCGTACTTGTATGCACGCGCGGTTTTTTTATTTGCACTGCCGGAGGTTGTCAAGCAGAGATCAGTTGGCGGACCCTCTTGATAATGTCAAGGCTGGCGCCTGCAAGCCAGTGGCGCCGCCGGGTGGAGATTATTACTCTTCGCTTGCATCTCCGCGCCACTTGCGTCACTGTGGCATCCGCAGCGTTGACATGGTTGGGGAAGGAAGGGGGCACATCATCCCTTCACGCTTCTTCCCCCTCCCCTCCTGCACAATCCCTTCAAGCTTGACCATTCCTTTGTGCGTAGGTAACGTGGAAGGATGTTAGCCCGTTGGGCAGTTCATTTATCTTCCGCCGCATTCCACCGCCTTGTCCACTATCCATTACTGTTTCCATGTGTTTGTGCTGCCTGGAGAGGGGAAAGGGGGTAGACAGGGGAGGTTCAAGAGGGAGGCAAAGAGTGAGAGTTGCCTTCAATAAAAGTAAATAGCTGCACCGCGTATTACAGCTAGTTGAATATATTAGGTTTATATACTGGATGTCTATCTGTCTACATCTTACCTGCCAGCTATTTTTCTTGCCTTGCTCAGAAACATATTTTAAAATACATTTTAAAACTGAAGTACAATATATCAGAATGATCAGATTTTTTTTTAATTCTTTGCATTTTAGAATATGGAAGATGAGGAGTGGCTGCTAAAGTATTACATAAACAAAAGAACACAAGAAAAGCAAGAGAGAGAGAGAGAGAGCTAGATAATATTAAATAGATTCTACCACACGGGGTTCAGGAAAAACCAACATACGCATGGGAAGAGGTCAAATCACTGGAGAATACATATAACAAAGACAGAGCGAGGTGGCACATCGGTAAAACATCGGACACGCATTCAAGGAAACCTGGATTCGACCCATCCTAACTTCGGATTTCCCTGAAATCGCTCCAGGCGAATGCTGAGATGGTTCCTCAGCAAAGGCCAGGCCGATTTCTCTCCGATCTCCTGCCCTTATGTACTGCAGGGCCGGATTTACCACTAGGCCCGGGCGCAACTTTCACATGGGCGCACTTTTAGAGAGGAGAAAATGAGAAGAATTTCCCATCACTGTTTTTAAAAGTTCCGATATGGCGACCAGCAAAAAAAAAATTAATGACTTCAATTTTCTCTCTCTATTTATATTATCAGATCTATGGTTTACAGTACGTTTCAAATAACTGCGTTAGAGTTAAGCTAAATAATTATTATGTCATTAGTATTATTGCTAACATACATAGCAAGAGGACAGAGCATAGTAATTTTAAATAATGCAGTGTTGTAAATAGAAAAAGGACGCGAGTTTTTAAGGAAGGATGTAAAAGAGAGGCTACGGAGGGCGCTGATTCACACAGGCCTAGAACTCCTAGATGCATAAATCCGACTCTGTGTATAATTGTGTGTAACCGTCGCTAACAAACTCACTGTCGACGAGACGTAAAGACCATAAGAAAAACATAAAATAAATTTTAAAAAACATACGACGAAGGCATAGGATCAGGTGTGAACGAGTGGACTAAAATTGGAGGATTGCATATTTACAGAGGCCAAAAAATAATCATGGTTTACAACAAGCTATTATCTAACACAAACCGTTATTCTACGGTACATCTATATATATATATATATATATATATATATATATATATATATATATATATATATATATATATATATATATATATATATGTGTGTGTGTGTGTGTGTGTGTGTGTGTGTGTGTGTGTGTGAGTGAGTGTGTGTTGCCTATCTGTGACTGAAAGATTGTGACTGCTTTCACATTCACGAGTTGAACGATTTAAAAAATTAGAACTGTCATAAAAACGTCCTTGAACGCTATTCGTAAACAGCTGAGACGGCGGAATCGATCCTCGTATTTTCGCATATGGGCATCGTGTCGGTTTCGGAGCCGACATTCTAATTCCGGCGTGTCTCCATTGCAGGGCCTCATTCCCACGTCACCCTTTAGGGCAAGCATATGCCTACACGCACCTATTCCTGGAGTCTGCTTTCGGTGTATCCTCCTCATACGATATTTATATTATTATTTAAGTTGGTGGACTGATACCGTTCGGTAGCCAGGGAAGGCGGTGTCCTTAAGAGGGCGTGTTACATAATTCAACGCTAAACGCATTAATGTATATAACTGTACGTTTCTTGAAGACAATTTGCGAAAATTAAACAATAGCAATCCTAGACAATAGTTTTTGCCAACGTTTTAAACTAAATTGTTTCCAGTGTTACGAACTTCTGAGGCACAATATCTGACGCCGGAACCTCCTGGATTTAACTGCGGCGTAAGAGATCACGCGTAACGTATTAGTAAATCTGGATAAATATTTACTTATAAAGTTGGCAAATACCATTATCTAGGATTGTCATTGAGTATTTTATCCATATTGGCTTCAAAATAAGTGTAGAAATCAGTTGATATTTTCAGCGTTTATTTATCTACCACGCACTCTTAAGGTTCCTATCTACCTGCGCTTGAAACGCATTGCAACGATTTACAAGTAATCATATTTAGAAGAAACATCTCAACCCACAATGCGTTTGTACATCTATGAAAAGAAAACACATTTCAAACGAACTTCTTTAATGTTTCTATCAGTTTAAACATTAGGATCGCTTATTGGAAACACAATTTTAACACTCAAAATAGCCAAAAACAGCCTTTTAACTACCGTGTCTAAGAAAACTCCAACAGTATTCGAAAAACACAACATAAATAAGCGTTGAAATTTGTACCGTAAGTATCGCAAATAAAATAATACGGTCACCTCTTAAAGTCTCATAGGAAAATGAGCAATAGTAAAGCTCTGCGCGCCGGTTCCGGGTTTTGTGAGTAGAGGCGATAATGTATTACGTAGGCCGACCGACGTCACTCTTAACGCTCCATTGGTTTTGTGTCTCACGCACACCAACGCAGCCTACTTAGATAAGAACCTCGTCTACTATGCGCTTAAAACGCGTTGCAGCGTGTTCGTAAATACATTTTTTACGAAACTATTTCACATATGCCCATTGTGGCAATGCACGAAAAGAAAATACACTTCAAACAATGACGGAAGGGTGGTTACAAATCATTATGCGGATCATTTCTTAGCCCCTCAAGATGGCTGAAAACGGCTGTTTCAACCTGTTATACCAGAAAATTACTCACGTGATTCGTGTGAAACTACTCTAGGAGCATGCAATAGACTTTGCTTAAAAATTTCGACTAGTAAAAAGAGAAGGTGACCACTGAAAGTGTCAGTCAGGAGAGTGATCTACGATACCACTTCACGTCGTTTCAGTGTCTTGCGGTAGAGGCGATACCGCATCAGATGAACCGGTCAACATCGCCCTTGGAGCCGTGCCTCACTTACACAAACACACGGCCAGTCAGAGGGCCTACCCGCGCGTGAGAGGCTCAAAAGCGACGGAGCAGTAAGGTCGACCTTGAAGTGCGCATCAAATGTCGCGTCGCCTCAACGAGCCAAGCGCTGAACTAGCGTGCAAGCTTCCCGCCGAACGGTTTTTACCATGGGACACTCAGCTGTGACCATATAATTTAATTGGTGGAAAGTCTGCAACTAAGTTCAGTGCAGGTTGCAACCTGAGTTTCACATACATCCGGTTAGTACATTTTGAAGTACAGAATTCTGAAAAGGCGGTTTTTAGCCATGTTGGAGGGCATAGAAACGGTTCCGACCTTGCTTGATGTTTGTATTCTTTTCGTACGTTGGCACAATGGGCACACGTGGAATATTTTCGTAGAAAAAAACCTGTTTACGAATACGCTGTAACGCATTTGAAGCGTAAGGTAGGCGGGGCCGCCTTAAAGGCGCCGCCTATCCAAACCGCCGAGTGGTATGCAGAGCCTTGGCCGATACAAAAATATAATTTCTCACGTTTTGAAATGACAATAATGAGAGTTTTTGTGATCCTTCCAGGCATGATTATCTTAGCTCAGAATATTTAAACATGTACAGGCGGATACAATACAACTTTATCTCAAATATTACGTCAAAAAATTATAGGATCGCCACTGAATGTCTCTTAGAGGCTGTGGTGAGATGTGATATGCTTAATGTTTCGCCCTTATCTCTCCGCACTTGTTAGACTCGATCGCGTTAAATAACGTCCACCAAGGCATTGGTTTTTACTGTTTTTAAGATAACTATTATTTAACCTTAACCGAGAGCAGATATTACATAACTGTCTGGCAGTTTTGTTTAAACTGATTTTTGCCGTGATAAGAGATTTTTTTTCAAAGGAAGAAATTATACGGTTTCGAATAAAAAAGTCAATTAACCTGAATTTCGTTGATTGCATAATTAGCTAAAATCACAGTATTTACTGCCTTGAAAAAAGAAGACATTTTTAAACAAAACTGTCTGACAGATTTTTGATATCTGCTCTCTTTTACGCGTAGAAACTTGAGAGCGTGGCGGGAAAAGATGTTATACAAAAGCGAGTACAGTGACCTTGAGCGAGTTCAAGTGCAGTATTTGTGAGAGAGAGCAATGGATCGCAAAGCTGGTTACTATATTTAGTGTTATCCTGCCCACCCCCTGGCCCCCAGAGAGCTCTACCCTCCTCCCCCACCTACCTACTCGGACACCCACCTCTGGACCAGCCTGGAATGTGGTCGGACCGTGTTCAAGCGAGCCCCACGCCACAATTACCCCGGCCATTCCTCACGAAGAGAGGGCAGTATGCAGCCCAACCTTCCGGGGTCCTGCGAGCGCACATTACTGTAATACCACATCAGTGTAAGAAAGTACGAGGCAGGAGGAACCTCGAGAAACATGCGCCAGAGCGTGGGAGGTGATTGTGGCTGCCGTCCTCCCTATACTCTGTCCGTTAGTCTGCTCACGGTCAAGTCGGCTGTTTTAAGGCCTCGTTGAAATTTTGTTTCCAGCAGCTTTCCAATATTTTTTAGCCCTCAACGAAAAAGTAAAAGTGTTATAATGCGTTTGATGCCTATGTCTGTGGCTTCATAGCTCCCATACGAAAGGACTGATTTCAATGATTTTTTTTTAATTGAAAGATACTGTTGCCGCCGAGCTTACATTCAGATTACACCGCCACCATGTCATTTACGTAACTCCCCTTCCACTCGCCACAGTACTAGAGGTCTATATCATGCACAGCGTGGAAAAACGTCTCAAGTCACATACATAAAACAGACATATATCATTGGCGCCTGCATATAGTTTTATACGGGCTGGTTCTTAGCTCTATAAAAGTTCAGCTGTTTAAATGTTATGAGCTCTTTTCCGAATTTGTATGAAAAATTTCTTTAGACATAAACTGTAGCATTTATTTATTTTTATTTAATATTTGCAATAATTGTACAAAACCTAAAGTTTAAAAGCTACACACAAAATCTTAAAATAAAACAACCGACATACAAAACGATTCCTAAACAGAAATATATATATATATATATATATATATATATATATATATATATATATATATATATATATATATATATATACATAATGGCTTTAAGTTATTCTCGTTCATTAAATGCATCAGGTGAACGCTAAATTAACAAAATCAATAGCTAAATTAGCAAACTTAAAACAAAGCTTTCATATACTGTGTGTATACATATGTGACAATTCCAAAATAAGCCCATATCTTAAATTGCATTTCAATTCAAATGTTTTTGTTGATACATCATTTTGTGTATTTGACCTTGTTCTTTGTTCTATACTGTTTCAATTTTGCTAATTTTAACTACCTATTTTGTTATCTTAGAGGTCCCGCGACGCCTTTATAGGTCAACGAAGATTTGAAACTGCTATTATATTTAAAATTTTAAGGGATAATTTCCCGTGTTGATTTTTTATTTTAAATTTAAGTTTTTTTTAGTGCAGGCAAAAACGGTTTTATTTCTTTCAATTTTCTCAGAAGTTACTATCTGAGACGGCAATAAACTATAGTTATTAGTGGCTATAAACTTAAATTAAAATTTTTTAAAAATCCCGACTGTAAGTTGGTAAGGACTTGGGTATCCTAGAGATTCCAGATGATACTGCAGCATCAAGTAAAGGTGACCATGGTGTTGTAATATCATTTGTCACAGGATACTAAATTTCGAATTCATCAGACCAGTTGTACTTGTTCACATCCCTCCAACAACTAGAAAACAGCTGATGATCTTCAAATGGCTCAAAATCACATATTTTCTTGAATCATAGCCAAGAACATTCTCAATCAAGTCATATTTCAAATAAACGAAAAAAAAGTAAATCAAAATTGGTGCATCCGTTTAGGAGCTACGATGCCACGGACAGGCACACAGACAGACAAGTTAAACTTATAACACCCCTCTTTGTGCGTCGAAGGTTACGAACTTGTTGGGAGAGTTCAAAGAAAAGCGTTCACTTTATTATGAATGTCCTATATACGGTTGCAGCTTGTATCCTTCCGCATGTTTTTACGCATGTAATATAATGGCTGATCTGCCGGCCGCCATCACGTACCATCCATTGCTTACTATTTTTTTTGCTATTAAACAAAATCTATCGTTAACTATATTTCCTGGCAGCAAGCACATCTACTCGTGTACGCGCAGTAGGACTGTCTTATATTGTCCAACATTGACAAAAAGTACAAAAAATTAAAAGTAAATATTGCCAAGCTAAAACACTACAAAATGCTATGGTAATATTCATGACTGTTTTAAGAGCAGCTATGTATTACACGAGAAGCAACAGAAACCGCTACACCGAAATTGTTTCTTCCCCAAACCAACATGGGCTACTGTTACAAATTTACTGTCCTGAGCACAATTAGGTTCGATCAGGATGACATATTCTACGATATTAAAGCACTTCTCTAGATGTAATACAAACTTTGTAAATCAATATTTGTAATTGCTATTATGAGTTAATCTACTTATTATCTAAAATGACTATTATAAGTATCAGTTGTTAAATGCCTGTCTTTTTCGTACAAACCAGTCCTTAGATTACGTAAGTCACTGATCAGAAGTGTGCCACTACAGTAATAGTCTAATATGTTCGTTCGTCTCACAATTGCACGCTGTAACCTCGTGATGTGCTGATCCCACATCGCTCCTTGCCGGCCTCATTCTATTCATCAATGTCGCCTTCGCTGCCGAGTCCGAACAGGCTAAATACCACAACCACAGCTCGCGGCCGCCGCCAGCCGGTATTTATAGCCGACTGCATCGACAACCCAGAACATTCTCACAATCCGTGAATAGGAAGAGATGCCGCTTACCGCAGTCTCAAGTTTGTAGATGTGAAGGTAACGTTCGATCATGACCTAGGCGCGTGCTCTTCAAGGATGTCGCCTCTGCCACCAAGGCGATCCGGGTTTGATTACCGGCGGGGTCAGCTACACGATTTTCGCATGTGGTAAAACCACTGGTCTGCGGGTTTTCTCTGGGCTCTCCCATTTCTCCTGCTACTTCATTCCATACGTCATACCACCCTAAAGACGGGAAATGTCTGACCTCTCTGGACACACACTTGATGTTTGCGTGTGTAAAATAAAATATGCAGTCAGTATGAATCGATACTGTTTGATTAAATATGTTTATTAACTATGCAAAAAATATATATCTGTTTCTGTTGATTTTGTTTCACTATTATTGAATTTAAATAGGAAAATACTCAGAACTCTATTGAGTAATTTCGCTCCCAACAATACCAGCAGTAAAGCAACTATAGTTTACGTTGAAATTTGCAGTAACGGTTAGTAATATTTTTCAAACGTTAAATTTTTAGTGCGCACTTTATTCCGAACAACCTATACATTACTATGAGTAGGTTTATCCGATTTTCGTGGGGGAAAAAATACTAAAATATATTTCCTATAACAGGGCGGCATTCTGCTCGTAAATTACAGACGTTTTGTGCGCAGCAACCTAATTCTGATTGAACCCAGTTAAACGTTAAATATCTCACAGACACACATGGCAACTACCAAAGAAGAGCTTCCGTTATACGTGTAAGTCAAACGAATACCACCCGCAATATATATATATATATATATATATATATATATATATATATATATATATATATATATATATTGCGAAAGTTGGGTGTCGAAATATTGTTCAGGCCACCTTCAGTCTGGTTAGCATGTTTGCACGATAAAACGCCTACTGAAAATATCTGAGATATGATCATTTACAAACTACCCTGTCGTTCTCATCGAGCAAGCCATTACAGAAGCCAACCTGGTAGGTGATTTCTCAGGAACACAGCTAAGGGCTGTTCGGTTCAATACTACAGCACAGTGCTACGTAATGAATTTTGAAAGTCATGTTGTCGCACTGTTTTGCAACTGGAATCGTCTGTTTGAGATACTACTTACAAATAGTGTGACAAAACTTATTACCATTCTTATTATGGCGCTGCATTTTATTAAACGTTTGCAAAACGAGCACACATGAAAAAAAACTATAAAAACACTAGAAATAATACACAAAAAATTAAATAAATAATGTAGCCTACATGAAAAAATAATGATCTCCTGTTTTATAAATTCACCGACTAGGAAAAATCTAACTTTTATTCATAAACTCTTCCTTAAACATATTTTTCATTTATTTGTAAATTTAAAATAAGTTAACTTTGTAAAAAAAGATTACTTGTTGTTACGGACACTAACTTCGTAAAGACTTTTCCGCAAGATAGAATTTTGTGACTTTGTCACGCATCTGAAAATCTTCTTTGGTTGCGTGTTTTCCTGACATTCGATTTGGCCAGTCAGGGTAATGTTCCTGCATTACACCAAGCGTCCGTGATTGGTAAGTAAGACTATCAACATGCGTAAAAGTTGCAATCATTCAATCACTAAAACGGGCATGAGCTTAAGGCGCCCGCCTACTGCCCGTGTGTTTGTGTGAGGCACGGCGCTAAGGGCGATGTTGACCGGCTCTTCAGGTGCGGTATCGCCTCTACCGCAAGACAGTGCAGTGGTATCGTAGATCACTCGCCTGACTGACACTTTCAGTGGTGACCCCACATTTTTATTGGTCGAAAGTTATAAGTAACATCTCATACACCTTCTAATCGTAGTTTCACACACATCCCGTGAGTAGATGTTTAGATATAATAGATCCAAAAAGTACTTTTCATCTATTTTGAGGGGCTCCGAAATGATTTTTCTAATTAACGCGATGTTTTGAAACTACTTTTCCAGTATCGTTTGAAGTGATTGTTCTTTTCGTAAATATACATATTAGAAACATGTTGAGAAGTTTCGTAGAAAAAAGTGTTCTGCTAGCACGCTACAACTCTGTTTACAAGGCAGGCGGTGTATTGTAATTCATTCCAACATGGAAGATATTCACGAAAATCAGCTGTGTCTACTTCTCGTCTAGGAGAAAACTTCACATATTCTGAAGTATAAAGATATGTAACCCCCTTAAGGGTGCTGCCTAGCTCAGAACCCTGGTTGGAGCAAGGAAAGTGATTTACAAGTTAAACAAAATTAATGGGTTTCAGTTCCAAACGAACCCACATATATGCCACCGCTGACATTTTTCTTTTTTCTTTTGGACACAAGCTAGGACTTATAAAACTGAAAGTTAATGTCACTTTCACAATTGGCTGTATATTTATTTGACACTTCCAGGAGGGTGCCGAGACAATAACAAAGAAACGACTAAAATACAGGTCCACTCATGTGTTATCGCTGTACTATTGGAGGCTAGCCTACAGGCGCAGTAAGTAAATCTATGAATTTATTCAGGTATATATCAATACCTGGTGCGCGCTGTTGATCCTGCTTGGAATGATCACAGTGCATTGTGAGATGCCGGGAGGTCATGGAACTCTCTAGTGCCTCTATGAAGTCAAAGTCACGCCGCATCACTGCCGTCATATACGTTGTCGCTAATTCAACTGCTCTCGAGTGTATATAAATACAAATGGCAGTCGGTGACAGAGATCACCGACATCTGAGTGGCGAATGTCAACACGAGCTTATTACAGCAAACACACACACTGTACCAAAACAGAAGAGGCAGAGGAATACGTCACCGAGACAACACTGGCAATGACCTTACGAGTGAAGAGATTTTGGTCATAGCTTAAGGTAGTCGTCTGCCAAAGCCGTCGAACGGCGCACAGGATTTCGGCCGTTTCAATTTATTTTTCTCGAAAACTGTTCAGCTTGTGTAAATAATGTTTGCTTAGGAATCAGATTTAAAGAACGATACACGTGTATACACCCATTTCAACGCCTCCATTTATCTGCAAAGTTTATTTTCACACTCCTGAAAACGGCGAAAGGTATAGGCGTGCACAATAAGGATTTATCTATAAATTGACAAGGTCTCCACGGAATGTCTCAAAGAGGGAAGTTGTTGGCGAAAAGGCTGCCTACTGTTGGAATGATTTGTGCCTAGAGGCTAGGGGACGGTTTAATGCGCATACTGTGCCGTCCTTACCGCTTCCGCAATTCTGAGTCTCAGACGCACAAAATACGTCCACCCCTTAGAAGTAATATATAGTAGAGGGAACATGACGTCACAAATGTATGTCCAACATGGTCTCGAGAGTTTGGTGCTGTTTTATTTATGTTTTCTTGGCGTAAAAATGCAGTCGTGTTGTTTGAAACTCATGGCGTCCCTTCCAGAATATATATTTAGTCACGTGGTGTCACCAAGATCTCGGTTCAAAACCTTATAGTAAGTACGTAGCTAATATTTACGTTTTACTAAAAACAGCTGGGTTAAGGAAAACAGTAACATGGCAAACATTGTTTACATTTGTCGATCTGAAATTTCTACGCAACTATACTGTGCGATAATATGGTAGTATGCTCTCCCTAGTTCATATATTCATAAGGTACCAAAATAACCCAACAGAGTTGTGATTACTAAGCAATTATTATCTTGGCTCTCAATGTTATTGCAAATTCCCCGCGCATATTTCACTAAAGTCACGTGACACATGTTGAACACACAGTTCCGTAGGCAGCTGTATAGAGGATACTCCCTCTACCCTATATTTACTCTTAGGTCCTCCCAGACGCCACCTTAAGGGTGTTCAAGTAGCAAAAATGCATATATTTATATTTGTACGGCTTGGTTTTAGTTCTGTAGACGTTACTTGTGGATACGTTTTCCACTCGGGAAAGCTAAAAGCCCTCATAGTTTCCCTAAATTTTCCCATTGAGACATGTCTTATCAAAATGTGCTTGTTACAGGAACATACAAATAATGAGAACTAACTGAATTATTTAAATAAAATTAAGTAATTCACGCTGATTATTATACATGATTAGGCATATTCTAAAAGATTTAAAAACTCTCATCGAAATCCCTACGAATATTTAAAAAAAAATTTAAGTAAATAAAAAAAAATATTGTTTTCAGAATTTAAAAAAAATGCAAAGACATTTCAATGCGTGTTTTTAAATATTTTAGCACGAGGCGCATAATATAAAAAAATTATGAACTTTTGTCACTTGAACGTCTTTAACATTATTAGCTTCGTGCAAAGTGTGCAATTTTAATGCGATGACCCCTGGCACCATACGTTCCACTGAATGGGTTGTACTCTAGGGTACATTCGAGCTGTGAATTTGCACACAGACAAAGTGATGTCACGTCGTGTGTACTGTGTGTGGGTACCGAGACATTCCGCATATTCATTTTAGGACAGGCTAGAATCCGAACACATATACATTTAAAGACACGGAAATTTCGCGACATTTGAAGGCAAGTAAGATTATCAACTCCAGTACACGTGAGTTATCTCCGCGTTTGGATCACTGCTTATATAACTCGTCCTTGAGGGTTCTGGGAATAATTACATACCTACATGAAAACATTCAGGGATTCCGTTTCATAAGTAGCCTATAACTGTTCACTCACTGGAAGAGCAGCCAAAGAGCAAGTAGTTTGGAACAGACTGTACAAGAGACTGTCGAGTCCAGCCAGCAGGTACTTGAGCCCGCGACATTTCCATATCTCTATTCAGTGGCGGCTCGGGGGTTGTTGCCAGGGAGGGGACAAGTTGCAGAGAACTGTACACTCGTGTGCACGCGCCGCTGTATACAAGTGACCATGAAATATCTACTGGCTACTTATTCTGTGGTGATCAGTTAGTAATGGACGACTTGAAAAGAGGCGGAGCTTCAGTCAGGTGTGGGATACAATTCCTATCTCCATGGATACCGCAGCCGAACATAACCTTCATTTAGCTGTTTGGCTTCACATGTCCCGGATGAGATGTACGTCAAGAAAATTGATTATTTGTTTGGAATTTGCCGCTTATTCTGGTAAACATTAATCTTATGCATTTGTAACTAATATTTTGCACCTTTGCGTGCAAATCTATGAATGCGCAACATTTTTGCTTTCTGCAATTACCAACTAACAAATCAGCATGTTTGTAAACAAGCTTTGTTTCCCACAGTACTTTTCCCCTGCGGTGACGTCAGGGGGCGTGTACTTCAAGTCGAGCATTAGCAGAACCTACATACATACATTCATACTGTTCAGGATAAAGTGAACACTGCTTAACGTATTCTTTCAACTGTTATGCATTAATTTTTACTATTTTTAATATGAAAACTATCGTGAAACTAAAAACCAGTATATAAGTTTCAGCACACTGAAAACTAATCACTTTTGGCGCGAATAAAATACAGTTTCTGGTTTTTATAAATGTTGAAGAGTGCTCAGTTTAAGGTGAACAGCCTATACCAGCGTGTCAGTGGCTGTAGCGTCAACTAGCGCACAGCCCTATACAGTTCTCTACAACTTGTGCCCTCCCTGGCAACAATCTACGAGCCGCCACTGTCTCTATTACTAGAGACATGCAAAATTCGCGTTATAATTTGGTAGCAGACTAAACTTCACTTTCCTATACATAACAGAGCGATTCAATTGGCCACGAGCGTTTATGTGTTGTCATTTACGTGTGTTATGTCTTTACAGAGATTGGCCTCTCTACCGTGTAAGTATTCTCCGCGGCAAGTCACAACAATATCGGCCAGCGGGAGACGTTGAACGAGCCTATAGTCTCTTGGAGTCTAGTCAGCTGTCAGAAAATAACGCGAATTTTGCATGTCTCTATCTATTACTTATTGTATCTCTGCTCACCAGAGACATCATATGGAACTTTAAGCCGATAACAAATCTGCAAGTAAACAAGTGCCGAATTCCGTAGTACCGGATCAGGGGGAGGGGGGAATTAAATATCACTTTTAATCGGTGCAATGCAAAATTTTCACCTGCGTTGCGTCAGGTTGCGCTGTAATGGAATAAAATACTGACCCATTTAACTTGCTCTGCACTTGCGCTGCGTCGCCGGTGCATATAGCTAATCGGCGCCTTGGTATGTAACTGGCAGCTCGCTGGGGCAGTAGCCAGTTATAGACGTGCAAACTCCTCGTTATTATTTGGCGCGAGGCTAGAATTCACTGGCCTATGTTCATCCGAACACACTCCGTGAAGTTATCGACCTCGGGCCTTCGTATCTTTGCGTGCCCGCACTACAAGGACAGTAAGAATGCTATATTTAACCTTATATTACTAGCAGAGATGATGGTTTATCGCGGGAAAACTTGACTATTTCCTGGGTTTAAAAGTACTTTCACCTTATAAAAAGATGACTATCGCTTTCGCTGGTGCCTAGAGCTGTTGCCCTATTTGACTAAGCCAATAGCAATCCGCCATTGTAATATTAAATGCTTATTACTAGAGACATGTAAAGATCACGTTATTTTCTGACAGCTGACTAGACTCCAAGAGACTATAGGCTCGTTCAACGTCTCCCACTGGCCGATATTGTCGTGACTTGCCGCGGAGAATACTTACACGGTAGAGAGGCCACTCTGTAAAAACGTAACACACGTCAATGACAACACACAAAAGTTCCTTAACAATTGAATCGCAGATTTTGCTCTGTTGTGTATAGGAAAGTGATGTTTAGTATGCTACCAAATTATAACGCGAATTTTGCATATCTCTATAATGATAGTACATCGCGAAAATGTTTTGGGCCAACATCCCTTGAAAACGCTGTAGTTTCTTGCAGCATACATGATTGGTAGGGGTCGGAAAATTTCGCTGATTCAATAACCTTCATGTTAGAATGCACTGTCCTATCCATACTCAAGCCCTGACTATTTGTCCACTAGCTGCTACTCAGTAGAACAACAGACAATGAACTAATAGACGAGACTTCAATATACATAGGACAATGGATTCTAGTATGCAGGTCATTGAATCAGCGAAATTTTTCGGCCTCTAATGATTGGAGATGTACGTCTGACACAACGTAGCTGTCTGCAGCCAAAAAAAAAAAAAACATCAAATAGTACAACAGCGGGATTCTTATTGGCTCGTCAAATAGGGCAACAGCTCCACGTACAAGAGAAAGCCAGTAATAATCTAATAAGATGAAAGTGTGTTGAAATCCAGCAAAGAGTCACGTTTTCCCGCGATGAACCGTCATCTCTAGTGATTGGATATTTTAACTCTTATGATACTTGGGATTATACCGGCAAATCAAAGACGTGTGGTGTTGCAGGAACGTTACTGCAATTGGCTCAGTCAAATGGAATACCGCTCTTCGCAAAGACACGGTGTCAATATCCATGAAGCATAACTGCAGAAGTGCATATGTACGGCAGTGAAACAAAGTGGGGCGAAAAATTACCTTCGCGAAAAACAGGGGTTCCTACCTGAAGGTTATTAAATCGCGATTTTATCCTGTTTCTACATAAGAATCGCCTGCTTAGTGCTAGACTCACAACAACGCGATAATCGTGACGCGAAGGACGCGATGCGAATAACAACAATTTTGTCAGCCACTCAGCGAGCGTTGAGACTACTACGACGTCGGTGCGACAAAAATAGCGGTCATGGTGCATTGTTCCGATAATATGATATTTCTATTTTATTCGCGTCGCAGACACGACAAAGCAGAACCATGGAATAAATTTTGTGCTCTAATGTGTGTTAAACTGGTGAATTGGTAGTAAATTACATGTTTTAATTGAAGAGGAGATTTTTTTTTATTATAAGCAAATCATAACATTTTTAAGTGAACGCGTAATTGTGACTTTAGATTCACATTTTATAATGCCAGTGAGTATTTAAAATATTATATAAATAAATTGTGAAAAATGTAAATATTGTAAACATCTATGACTGTCATTCAAGAGGTTGGAGTGTAGCGGCCAGGAACTAATTATATTTAATATTTATTTAGCATTTGTCACGCGACAGAAGAAGTAAGTTTTGCAATAACAAGTTGTTATATCCTCTCTCTTTTAATGTAGTGTGGTTATCTTTACTACTGATTCAAAACACCGTTCGTTTATGTACTTTGATACTTCGGAACCCTGAACTTGTTCCGTCAGTCCCACGAGAGATGATATGCTATACTGAGTATCGTTTTAAAGCTTTTAACCACGACTTCACGCGAATATCGCACTCTTTAGTGACTGTCGCGGCCAGAATCAGTTTTATATGCGGCTTCCCACAAACGTCTGTCCGCGGTGGCTCCAAGCGACGCGTCCACCCTTCGCGGAGTCGCGCCTACGTGGCGAACTCTCCTAGGACCGCCCCCATTTTAACTTTCAACCAATCGCGTCTCTCGTGGGTGACGACGACAACAAACCCTGACATTCCTCCGTATCAATTTATTGCATCTTTTTAAAATTCACACACATTAACATTAATATCCCTCTGAACTTATTTCCAAAATTGTATAAAATTATGGTGACTAATTATAAAGTTAATATTAAATTGCACAGCAGGGTGGTGGGCGTAGCCACGCCTCTCGGTGCCCCAATTTTCAGCATCCTAGCCGTGCGCCCCTCGACGGTTCAAGGCTGCTCGCTTTCACCCCATGTTTTCCTATCTTTCCCTCCCCTGCTGTGTTAAGCGTCAATTTGCCGTGACACAATGCCACAATCCTCTGGTCATACTGTGCCTCTCGCCAGTACTCAAAATTAAATTACACATTAATTACTTTAAACCAAGTTTTGCAATTGAGTCACATAAAGCAAACAATTCTAATTACAATGTAATTTCAACTGGCTTTCTACTACTATTCTAACCTAATTTACAGTATTTACAATATGTTACTTATTTCATTTAAAGGTTATATGTCGGTTACAAAGTATTTTTAGTGTCGCGTCGTGTCCTTCGTGTCACGTGTGTCGCCGCTATTGTGATTCCAGC
Organism: Medauroidea extradentata; assembly: GCA_003012365.1. Classification (NCBI taxonomy): domain Eukaryota; kingdom Metazoa; phylum Arthropoda; class Insecta; order Phasmatodea; family Phasmatidae; genus Medauroidea; species Medauroidea extradentata. The sequence continues at coordinate 3,492 of PNEQ01013705.1, read as the reverse complement.
CAAAGAGTATGGAAGCATCAGCGGCGTGCGGTTGTAACTCCTGGGCTTCTGGAAGCCAGACAGCAGCCTATGCCTGCAGAACCAGCTACCAGAGACCTAGCTGACCTACAGACGGCACGTGGACTTGATTGACAGGTGTTTGCTACCGTGGCCGACCCACTTCGGTGGGTGGTTGTCGGCACTGCCTGCGCGCGCGCCGTCTCAGCGAGTTATTTAAAACCTGCTGTCCCTCGCCATGTGGTATCTTCGGGTTAGTCGCAGTTCCAGCCAGTGCGTTACTCCGGCCTAGAACCAGTTATTTTTTGTAAAAATAATTCTGCGTCAACTTGTCTCGGTGCCTTACATGCAGCTATGATTCATTGTTATTGGCAGAGTGTATGTGTGCAAAGATGTCGCTCATTAGACATTGCCAGTTAAACCCAGTTAGTTCATTGTGACACCACGCGTCTGTGATTTACGATTAGAAACCGAAGACGCTGATAGTACGGCAAAACACTTACCTTGAAGCAGAGCCACAGAAGTGCACATACGGCATTGAAACAAAGTGGTGCAGAATTCTTTTTACGAACGACGAGTTATTATGGCTACATTTCTTATAGATAACGACATTGAAAAATTCGCGCTCTTTCGAACACAAACTAAAATTCAAAGAACTGTAAGGTCGTACCACTTTGCAATGGTCCTCCTTCCTGGAGGACGCAGGACCCAGTCGTATTACAGAACATCTAGGAATACAGAAGTGAAATAGCCGGTAGAACGGCGAACTCACACACGCCAGCAAAATGGCTTCGCTGGCCAGCAACATGGCGGAAAACCCTACTGCCAATCAGCGTAAGGCAGCTATCCTGCTATCCGGCAGCCAGGCCAATAGGAAACTTACTGTAATATTCAGGAAGCAAACAGACACGTGGCTGGTATCAGCAGCCTCGGGCAGCTAATAAGCGGCGAAGCTGGATCTTATGAAATGACCCGCCACGTCATTTCACATCTGTATTGCTATTTAGTCGGTGGTTGTGTGGTATTACCTTTGAATATATATATATATATATATATATATATATATATATATATATATATATATATATATATATATACAGTATATATATTCAAAGGTATTACTGAGTTAGCAAGCAGGAAATGATCAGCTGCTGTCTTCTTGAATTCAAACATATTCCTGGAGGCTAGCATACATGTAAGAGAAACCCGCAAACTTTTCCCATCTCTACTGATATATCTTGATGACATCGTAAAACAAATCCATACAATACCGCTATGTAATTGCATCTGTACAACGAAGTTTACAAATCAACCGATGACTGGTAAACTGCTACTGTATGAATGGTTTTCAAGATCATGTTAAAGTTTGTCATAACAGCATAAACGTAAACATTGTGGCAGTTTAAATTAGAACCACGTGGTCATGGAGTACGAGGTGTTTGCTACAAATGTTAAACTAAATTCCTTTTAGACATACGACAGAACTTTTTAAGTGGTCATATGCTGCTAACAGCAGAAAACATATATTTATGATGAGTTGCTAGAATCTAGGAAGAGAATTAGTATAAAAATAGGTTACAACTTATAGCTGCGCGATGGCCGAATGGTCAAACTAATCGCCTCCCATCAAGGCGATCCGATTTCGACTCCGGGGTCGGTTCCCGGATTTTCACTTATGGGAATCGCGCTGGCCGGTGTTGCTGGTAGGCGGGTTTTCAAGGGAAACTCCCATTTCCCCGCCCCTTCATTCCGATGTCGCTCCATACCCACCTCAAGTCATCCCTCACCAGAGTTGAAGACTTCAATGTTGAGCGCTGACCAAAATCTCTCACTCTGTGGAACGTTCTGTTATTGGTCAGATGCTTCATCCATAGCAGGCCGCGATATTGTCGACTAATAAGAGACGTCGAACGGTGTATAGCTGTTTGGAGTCTGGTCTGTTGGCAAAAAAAAATAGTGCTAATTTCACACGTCGTGGCTGAAAGGAAATTCCTGCCATTCTCGGGGTAAGTGGCTCGTATCTGTAGGTATGGTGCTCGGATATACTCTTGGGTTGTGCGGGTTGAGTCACGGTGTGGCGAGACGCCGCGGTATGGTGCTCAGACTAACTCCCAGGCTATGCAGGGTGAGTCATGGAGTGGTGCGGCGTCGCAGTATGGTGCTCGGAATGACGCGGCACACGTATCTAGAGGGGACAGCGCTCTCGAAGAACCACTCCAGAGCAGCTGCCCGCGGCGGAACAGCACCGCGCGTCCACTCGGAATGCACGAAACTGTCGACACTGCTCTCAGCTGATTCACGACGGCGCCACTGCGTGACTGCGACCTCTCTCCAACCCGTCTGCACATATGCCAAGTGCATCGCCCGATAAGGGCCACGCCCTATTCGCAACAGTGCACTTGAGCCGATGAATCCTGCTTCGAAGCAAGTCTGGTCCGAAACTTCATTGCGGAAACTTTAAACATTCAAATGCGATTGTGCGTACACTATAGTTTACTTAAAATATCCTAGACGATACTTTCTGATAGTAAACAAGCCCGTAAATTTTTAATTTCATGCCAGAGCAACGATTTTTAATATTGAAGAAAGTTTCTAATGCCAATTAAATGGCAAAAGACTAATTTTACCTAAAACTACTCTAATGACAATAGGCGTAGCTTTTCACCTGTTAATTATGGTCACTGTAAAAGAAATATTGTGATAACGTTAATACAATGGGAGTTTGAAGACCTACCGACATATGCGTTAAGTGTCATTTAAAGAAATGTATTAGCAAAATTATTTTACTTAGGTTAAAATTAAGACCGCCATTAAGAAGCCCTTACAAGTGTAAAGTTACAATAATAATAACTATTAATATTATTATTATTAACCATCGGGCTGACAAAAATCAGAGCTAAATTACGAGATAAATATGGCATGTGTTTACTATGTCAGCCGTGAACAATTCTCAATGACTGAGAGATTTTGGTCAGCGTTCAACATCTAGATCTTTAGCGCTGGTGAGGGGTGCCTTGAGGTGAGTGTGGAACAGCGCCGGAATGAAAGGACGGAGGAAACGGGAGATCCCCGAGAAAACCCGTCGACCAACGGCATCGTCCGGCACGATTCCCACATGCGAAAATCCGGATACCTACCCCGGCCGCCGGTAATGGAACCCGCCTTGGTGGGAGGCGAATGGCCTGACCAATCGGCCACCGCGGCCCTTGACCAGTGAAATCATTGAGTATCGGAATGCGGCGCTGACGGTACAAGAAGTTGCAGACGCCGCTAACGTACACGTGTCTATTTATTTATTTATTTATTTATTTATTTATGTTTTATTTAAGCTGGCAAGCTTAGGGCCATGAGGCCCTCTCTTACAACTAACCAGCATTACAATTCACTTGCAAGTATCCCTAATCTCAGTAAAAGTTACAATATAGTTACAGTTTAACATTAAATTAATTAAATGACATAGTTATGGATTATTACAAAACTATTAAATATAATTGT
>PNEQ01013703.1:0-41355 GCA_003012365.1 Medauroidea extradentata | reverse complement strand
CCTATGTGTGTGTGTGCATATATATGTATATATATGTACATACTTATATACATGTATATATATTATATAAATAAATATGTATACATAAATACATATATATATATATATGCATATATTGTATATAAATATATATACGGTTCAATGATTATTGTTTAAAATTCATTATCATTACACGCCTAACTTAAAGGCGTATACAAGTATGTTAGGACAGGAAGGGGGAAGGGGGAGTGGAAGCTGAAACTAGCGAAGTTAACATCAATTACACTAGCAATTTCGTTCTGTTCGTAGGAGAACTACTAATAATACATGAATGTTTATAGGAAAACTAAGTTATACAAATGCCGTTAAAATATATGAACAGATAAAAAATTAACATTCATATATTTTTAATAAAATTGATTTTACGTGTTAACATACGTACAACTTGTACATCAAACTAAGTGATAATCAACGTCGGGGTGCCTACCCCCTTCAATAGTATTATGCAATCAACTTCCCCCCCTATCAATTATGTAACAAAGTTTCCTTATAAAATAATTTTGCAGTAATCACAAATTAATATTTAACTATAAGATTTTTTTCTAAAATCAACTCATAAGCTAGCAAATTTAAGTGACACGTTTTCTTAGAAAATTACTTGGTATCCATCGAGTACATAGCACAATACTGCTGATTTTCTCTTCAGGTTGATGATTATATAAATACTTAAACTTTATCAGGAATTTTTTTCTAAATTAAATCTCTCAGGGGTGTAAAATGTTGAAAATTGTTTTTAGTGAGTCGTCGATACAGTTCGAACATAACGGTTAAACATATTACTTATATAAATGCATAGAACATGATTAAAAAATTCCATCTCTTAGGGGGTGAAAAGACGTAACATCTAATAAATCCTCAATATTTATTTAACCACTTGAGATATTGGTGTGTGGTTTGCTTTGGAATGATGATAACGCAAGTACTAAAAAGTTATTTACGTTTTCGTACTGCATGCAATAAACTAATTACCACATGGAAAACATAGTTCGTTGACCCTTGAAGCAGACAATTTACACGGAATTGTGTAATTGCTATAATTTTTTATTTGAAGAACACAGCTGATATTACATGGCATGTTACATCTTTATATCATCCTTGCATGCTGCAAGCATTATCACGCGGGAAACGCCGCGGGTAGATAGACAATAATAATAATAATAATAATAGTAATAATACCAATAATAAATACTACTGAACTAAAGCAATTGACACCGTAAGTAATATTTCGTGAAGTACTAAAAACATCATTACCACACGTGAAAATATTTATTAATATCTGTAGTGCTCAGGTAGGGAAAAATTACATTTTCATGTTTGTGTGAAATATAGTTCCTTTTACAGACTTTACTTGGGAGTGCGCTTTCCTCCTAAAAAAAAAATTTACCTCAGCCAGTTTTCCCAAAATGGGATATCGTTGTCAAAACTGGGATATTTTTGCTTCATACAAAACTTGAAAACCAGTAAACATAATGGTATGGATAAAATCACTTCAAATCTACCATAAAAAATTTTTTTTGTACTTAACTATTTTTTATATTTATTATTTTTTTTGTTATTTTTAGAAATTTTTTTAGATACAGGTATATTTTGTAATGAGTATTTATATTCTTCAAGTAGTAAACCGTAACGCGTAGTTATGATATTATTTTATCCATTTCATTATGTTAACTGGTTTTCAAGCTTTGTATGATGTAAAAAAATATGCAAATTTTCATCTTGAAATGCCATTATTCTAAAAATGGCTGAGCTATTTTTTTTTTGTTCGTAAGAGGAAAATGTACTGCCAAGTAACTTCTACAATTTTTATTTTTATTTTATACAAATAAAAAATTACGATTTTCCCCACTTGAACGCCTTTAATGCAAGAAATAATCTCACGACACATGTGAGAATTTTAACTAAATACTTCATTGTGTGCTTTTTGTGTGAAATTTACCTTGATTAGTTAAGTGTGTAAATTATTATTTGGAATATGCTATAAAATAGCAAGGCTTAAATGTAGACATAAAATTACGCAAAAAATATACGACCTTTACTATTTTAAGTACTAAGAGTTTTAATCAGATTTTCTGGATATAGTTTGAACTTTACTCGTTACAAATACTATTATATATATATATATATATATATATATATATATATATATATATATACCATCATATTACATATTAAGAAGGGTTTGCCATGAAGCTGCAATGCAGAATCAATAATATAATCATTAATTTTCAAGGATAATTATTTGAAGTATAACATACGTTTTCATTTTAAATTTTTTGTACGTGGTATTATTCGAAGACTTAACGCTTTTTAAAACTCTTAGTACTTGATACGTAAGTGATATTTCTATTTTTGTTTAAAAAAATAAGGTCAAGTGTTAAGATTTTTTTAAAAATATTCCCATCCCTCCAACCAGATATTTGTAAAATAAATTCAATTAAAATACCATTTGATTGGAAGAACTTTCAATTTGGCATTGTGAATTAATTAACTTTTGGTTTCGATTACACACTCTAAACTCTATTCAGTGACAAATAGACCACTTTGATGATATTACAGTCGTTTCGTCAAAAATGAGTAGCTGTAGTAAGTGAAACCGTGCTGAATGTTTTATTCTCTAAACTATTGATTTAAAAATGATTTACATTCACTATCAGTGAATTTCACGAGGCTGTTAACTGATTTCCAGTGAATTCCCAGATTGTTAACTGGTGCGCACATAATGCACTGAAACCAAGTGCTGCAAAAATCTTTTCGCGAAATTTCCTATCTCTATTCATAAATTGACCGTTGACTTACACGACACTTCCTGGAGGTAGCTGAGCCAATAATAAAACTGTAGCTGAATACAGGCCCATTTGACTGACAGACAGGAGGTAATAAACAGCTGCTGTCTGCATGATTTCATATATGTTCTTGGTATCTAGCCTAACGGTCAGCGAACCCGCGAATTTTTCTGGTCTCTAGAAATAATACAACGACCAATAGTGGAAGTAGCATGAACTTACAGTTATTGTAATTCTAGCTTGTGTCTGAAAGAAAACACGCATTTTTCATATCCCTACTTAGAGTGCGCGTTCGAACTTGGCGGATGCACGGAAGCTAGGCAGAGTTGGAAGGAATGTCCCAGAGGAAACACAAAGTTGTAAGCTCTGTACGTGAAAGTTCCTTGTAGACGCAGCTTCTGCAGTCAGTTCTTGCGTTACCGCAGCACGTGACTGCAGCTCCTCGCAAGTGGCCAATTACGAAGAACGTGCCAATGTCACATTGCTGTAGACGTGCATATTTCGCGTTACTATCTGACAACAGACTAGACTCGAAGTTACTATGTGCATATAGGCCATTCGGAATAAAGTGAACACTAAAGATTTAACCTTTGAAAAAAATCACTAGCCGTTACTGCATATAAGCCAACATTAACAACAGTTACATTATTGTTTGTATGGTTGGTAGCGAATAACTGCATGTAGTTCCGTGTATTTTCTTATTTGAATACAGCATTAATGAAACAACATCAATTGCAAACGACCTCTCTATATTTAATATACTTTAAAATATTTATTTAAGTTCTTACTGACATAACTACTGACTGTACAATTTTATTTAATTAGCGGCAGCACATTGCGACGCAACCAAATCGATTATCGTTGGCACATGCCGCTAACTCTTCGCGCCACAGAGGTAGTTTAAAATTTCACCGACAGATGGCACCAGAGTTAGGTTTTCGCCGCTTGGAAGCAAATTGCGTCATTCAGTTTGTTTGTCTGTTACGTAATGAATATTGGTTTCTGTGAAACACATAACTTATAAAAGTATTAGAAGTGACTGTTCATGAATATTGTTGATAAATTATGTGAAGTCATTAGTAATGTAAGTTTTGTTTTATGATCGCAAGCCTGAGTATCTGGAAATAGAAACAGCATTTTTTCCCCAGTTTCACTACACAAATTAAGAAAATACGTTATTTATAGTTTCTCTTTACGTGCGTCGTCGTCGTTCATTGCAGTATGATGAACGGAACTTGAATTCTTGAGTTGCGTGTGTCGTGTGTGTTTTTAGTGGCGGTTTTAATTTAAAAGTTCGAATATACTGTGCATGCATTTACGAGATTCGTAACGGTAATAGCGCCGTGGAGTAGACACAGAGAAACCAGTGTTATAAGACGTTAGCTCGCAGGTATTTATAACTAAGATTATTACTGAGTATAGCACATATTCAACACCCGTGCATTTAATGAGTACATATTGTAGCTAAAATTTATCGGAGCACTGTAACGTAAATGTAAACATTGTACAAGACTATGTAAAGAAAAGCACATGGCAATGTTGATGTTTACATGTAGCGGAAAGATATAAACTGGCAGAAAATAGAAATTAATCAGGGCTTTTTTGAGTGCTCACTTTATTCCGAATCACCTATATCAGACTTCAACTGTTGACCAGCAGTTTGTGTGGAGCGCCTGAGTGACTTCTTCAATCAATGTTACAAGGTCAACTATAAAATGGTCCCTATCCTGTAATGCAGGCATACCAAGACTATAATAACACTAATAGTAATATTAATACTTGTCTTCATTTTCCATGCGTTGAAGTTGGGGAATTACCGCCCTTTCTTACACTTAAACACACGTTGGAGAAATAACAAAACCTACATTAAAAATTACATATTGTTTCATGCTGGGGAGAGGTAGACTAAATGATAGAGACATTTGATTAAATAAAAGAAAATAAGTAAAGAAAACCTAATTTATTTACAACTGTTTACACCGAAATGTCTTAAGGTTGTCCAAGTACGACAAAACCATAATTTTATATTTATATGAAATATTGATTGTATTGTAGACGATACTTGTGAGTACATTTTATTCTAACGAAACAATTTTAGCTCTCACAGTTTTCTCATAACGGGGAGTAAAATTCAAAGTTTGCTTGTTACACCGCCATGCAAATAATGAAAACCAACTGACCTACGTAAACAAAATAGTTCTCTGTGAACTTATATTGCATGAGATTTGCAATAAAACATTAAAAAACACACAACGTAATATTTTGAATTAAAAAATAACCGCAAAAATACAGAAAATGTAGCAAAGTCAGCTATTTTTTAAAATACAAAATAAGTTCGCATGATTGTTTCGAAATGTTTTATTACGTAGCCCAAAGTATGTTATTTCACTGTGAATTGTTTTACGTACGCAAGTCAATTAGTGTTCACTATTCGCATGGCAGCAGAAAATGCAAATTTTGACTTTGACGCACCGTTATGAGAAAACTACGCGAGCTAAAATTGTTTCGTGAGAGGAAATTGCACTCACAAGTATCGTCTACAAAACAAACACGTTTCATATGTGTGTGTGTGTATGTATGTATATATATATATATATATATATATATATATATAAAATTATGACTTAATCGAACTTGAGCACACTTAATGTCACTAATATTTAATCACTATTAAATAAATGTCTCTGCAAAAGTCACCAGTATCTCATGCGTTGGTAGCAAACGAAAAAAAATTATTTCGATATACATAAAGGTTATGAAACCAAAATAATAAAGTCTCAGTGATTCACACAAATTCTCTGTGTATAAATTGTCTCTATGAACACTCAGAAATGGTGGACCCAATGTCCTAGCTTGAAACACTCCTTTGTTCCTCTTGAAATCTCGTAAAACCCTCGCCGCACTACTCCTCGCAGCAAACTATATCACGGAATAATCTCGAGTACAGCTCGCAACCTGTCACTATCGCCACGACTCACTCACACAAGATGCCTTTCGGCAAAACTCTCCCAGTCTCTGGCACAGCAGAAGTCCAGAAATCTCGCGGCTAGTCTTTATCTCGGAGCTCCGAGAAGCTCGTCACTTCAGTGTCACAGCACCGTCCAGGAGAAGAGAGTACACACAGGAAAACTCTAGCCCGAGATATCTACTGTTATCTGAGTCTTTACGAAACTCGAGATACGCGCGCAGGTGGCTGGCGCGGCTCGCTACAAAGGGTAACGTGAGCCGTAAAGTGCGCGTCGAGGTCCTTTAATCTTACTGCCGCTATTTAAATTTAAGGGTGTTTAAGTACCTTAAAATCATAATTTTATATTTTTATGAATTATTGTTGGTTTTGTAGACGATACTTGTGAGTACATTTTACTTTGCGAAACTAATTTAGATCTCATAGTTTTCTCATAACGAGGCGTCAAAGTCTAAATTGGCTTGTTATGCTGCCATGCAAATAGCGAAAACCAACAAACCAACTTAAACAAAATAATTCACAGTGAACTTACACCCCATGCGCTATGCAATAAATCATTTAAAAAAACCCTAAACATAATAATTTGAGTTTAAAAAAACTCAGCAATATTTTAAAAATACAGAAACAGTTCACAAGATATTTTCAAATGTTTTATTACGTAGCTCGTAGTAAGTTATTTCACTGTGAATTATTTCACGCACATAAGTCAATTGGTTTTCACTATTTACATGGCAGCAGAACATGCAAATTTTGACTTTGGTGCTGAATAGGCAGGAGGCATCATTCTTTGCAGAGGGTATTGGAAAGCTGATGCATCGGTATGACAAATGCCTCAATCTGCACGGTAATTTCGTGGAAAAATAGTGTAAAGATGTACGTTTCTTAATTTCCTAATCCATTCCCGATCGGAGGTTGAAAAAAAAAAACCTCGTACGAACACGAATAAATACACAACAGTCTCTGGTCCATTGTAGAGAGCCAGTCTGTAAATGTGGACAACCTTGGGTTTTCTTGTCCGAGAACTCCGGCGAAAAAAAATATGTCTAAAATAAGAAAATTATATCTAGTACAAATATAAAAATATGACTTGGAAAATAGCTGTAGACTGTGCTCTTAATAGTAGCTTGTCTTAGTGCAGAGACATCACTAATTTGAACAAAGTTACTGGTGACACCACAGGTCTGTGATTGGCGGGGAAGATCAGAGTTTAAAACATCCAATCTCTGACCACGAAGGAGAAATGTATTTCTGCACATAAGGCACTGAAACAAGGCAATATAAAAATGTCTTCGCTAAAATCAGGTGCCCATAACCATTTGTTACCTGGTTACTAGGTTAGGCTATGTTACACATGTAGAGTACAAATACTTTTATTCGTCATGCAACGCTACCATTGGCAAATGCGAACTGGAGTACAAATCTGGATATGCAACTGTTTATAAACGTACTTCAGGCTTTTTGCGTGCCAAGTTTGGTTTCAATTGCTTATAGCATGCTAGGTTTTTGTTAAATTGACGTTGCAGTGTTTCAGGTGCAGGTAAGCAACCCGACTTAACAACTTTTAAGTCAAGGTTAATATTATTAACGTTAAAGTAATAAAATTTTTACGTATATCAAAACTGTATTAACATATTAATATATATACAGCCATTAATTTTTAAACTGCGTTCTGAATAGTTGAGGCCATTATCTTTCATTTATTTTAAACAATTGCAAATAACTCGAATATTTTTTTAACCAAATGCTTTGAAAAAAATTGAGACTATGAACAGTCATACGATACACAATTTAGTCAGAGAGATTTTTAAAATAATGTACCGTTTGCTAGCAAAAATAATTTTGATTAATTTGGGCTTATTTTGATAATGAAATATGTGATATTTCAGGAGCAAAAATTTAAATATCCGTTTGGCGTATTGTAACAGAAAAATTAAGATACAAACGATGATATATGAGTGTTAAAACTTTGATAATGTATTTCTGATGTATGTATTAATTTGCGTTAAAAAATATTTTCGAAACCACTGCCTAACTTAAGAGCGAGTGTTAGGTATAACAAATAGTTTCATTATTAACGTGATACAAAAAACGTTTTGCAAAATTTGTAGTCAGCCATTCTTTACACTTGACATCGGTGGACGACCGTGTCTATGATAAAACGTGAAGATAATGTTGATATGTATAATAATCTTATTGCTATATCGATAGTAATATTAGCCTTGACTTGTATGGGGTTAATGCGGGTTGCATACATGCGCCTGAAACACTAGGACGGCCTGTTAAAAAGAGTGCGGAGTAAATATATAAACGCTGAAAACATGAATTGTTTCCACGCTTTCTTCGAAGCCGCTATGGATAAAATACTCAATGACAATCCTAGATAATGGTATTTGCTAACTTTATGAGTAAATATTTATCCAGAATTACTAATTCGTTACGCGTGATCTCTTGCGCCGCAGTTAAATGCACGAGGTTCCGGCGTCAGAGATTGTGCATCAGAAGTTGGCAACACTGGAAACAATTTTATTTAAAATGTTGGTAAAACTGTTGTCTAGGATTGCTATTGTTTAATTTGCGCAAACTGGCTTCAAGACACCTACAGTTATAGATTAATGCTTTTAGCATTGAATTACGTACCGCGCCCTCTTAACGATCACCAATTTGAAAATAATCTCTATTTGTGTCGATTTTAGCGGAAATAAGCTAAGAGGTTTAAAACATCTATTGTGGGCACACATTCACAGACAAGAAACAACCTAGTTAACTATGTACCTACATAACACTTAACTATTTACATGTTCGACTGCCGAGACATCTACAGAACTACCTATATATTTGCTTACTAACCTACCTGATTATTTATCCCACGTGTTTACTAAGATAACTACGTGGCAATTTACCTTCCCCACTTACCTAAATGCCAATCTACCTGAAAGTTTATTTACTTACATTCCTGTGTGCGTACCCAAATATCTACCTATTTACCCCTCACATACTTTCCTAAGTCCTCCCATTGTAGTGTTTGAAAGCGAACTCCGAAGCACAATTTTGTAATTTAAAAATTGGATTGTATTCTACAGAATGTAACGGTATAGTAGTACATTTGTGGTGAGCATCGCATCGGTACGTACGTCATTCACTGCCTGTAACACAAATGAGAATGTGCGCCATACCGGAAAATTTAACGTTTTCCGTCGAACCGAGGTTTCAGAATGAGATTAAAGGGAATTTGACGTGGTTTAGCTTGGTTCTGTGCAGTTACAGACGTTTGAGTACGTATTGTAGCAAACGACGCTGTTCTCTTCACATCGTTTGAAATATTCAAAGACCAACCCTGAGAACGCTTGGATGGTTCGAAAACTTTTTTTTTTTTAGCTCTTTTTAAAGTGCCGTTTCCCTGCCGCATGTCGCGTCGGTATTTGATGTCTGTAATCTTTCGTTCGTCGCTGATTCGTATTTTCGGTCCGGTGAGCCGCTCCCGTGCGCCTGAGATCTGGAAATAGACGTGGAGCAAGCGAGCTGTCAGCTTCACCAAGCAGCATTTGATGCATTTCAAGCTGCGGTCACTTGTGCCTTTACTGCTTCCTCAGTGCGGTGCATGTTTTATTATTCACACCGTTTCTAAATATGCATTACAGCTTGTACAGCTAACTGGGACCCATAGAGCGTCTAAAGTTTTGTGGCCTTTATAACTCTTTCAGGCAGATGCTCTTCAAATTATGTAGAGATAGTGGGAAAACACAGGAATTTTTCATGACATCGTTAGAGACGGTGAAATTTCGCAAATTCAATGACCTGCATTGCACTGTAAAAAATTTTCTCCGTCGATTTACGGAATTTCCGGTAAAAATTTCTCCAGATACCTCCGTGAATTCACGGAATTTTAGTTCTTAATCCAACAGAATTTTCCGTAAAACTGTTTTATCACACGGAACTGAGCCATATTTACATGTCTATAACACTACAATTGCATTTCTACTGATTTGCAGATTTACCGGTGATGTTATTAAAATATGTCCGTAATATTTACATCTGTGTAACTTATAAATTTTCGATTTTTTCGTGCAAGTGTCCGCAGCAGACTTACGGACATATTACGTATTATTCCGTACTGTATATTTATTACAGACTTTTCCGTATTTTACTTTTACGAACACTTTTTCCGTTTATTAACGGTACATTTCCGTTAAAATTTATCACGTTGTACATGAGAGTATTTCAAGTGATACTGAATGCTGGTGAAATGTTTGGTATGTCACTAAGGAGTACTAAACGACAGTTGCTAAAAACCCCCTAAAAAAAATTTGGTGGCACTGTTAAAAATAATTTTCGTTGTTTTACGGAGAAGTGCTGGTAAAAAATTCTCCAGAAGTGCCCGTTAATTTACGGAAGGCAACTAGCTCCACTTATGGAAACACGCATATTTATGTGACTTCTTTAGGATGCAGACGCATTAATGCGTTTGGTTATTTATTTAGTTCCTTCTCGTAGTTTTTCATGTGTTTAATTAATGAAACATAATTACTTATAACTGTTTTACAAAATAACGTTTCCGTTAGTTAAACAGACGTTTCCGTAAAATTGCCCGTAAATTTACGGAAATTTTTAACAGTGTGCTAGAATTAAATATCCTATGCATTCTCAAGCCCTATCTATTCGTTCATTGTCTGCTGTTCCATTGAGTAGCAGCTAGTGGACAAATGGTCGGGACTTGAGTATGCATAGAATATTTGATTCTAACGTGCAGGTATTTGAATTCGCGACAATTTCACCATCTCTAGCCATCGTGTGTAGCGTACTGTGCTTTGTTTTATTGAAGGAAGTTAATGTAGTTGTTTAAAAATTAAATATAGATCTTCAGTGAGTTGGTAGAAATGAGTTTCTTTATTTTTAAGAGAAATTAAGTAGTTGGCTGGAATAAAGACTTGAGTAAGCCAAGGCCTTTCGTCCATCAAACAATTTATCGTGTTCCATTTTATCCATAGGAAACACACACCAATTTTGAACCGATGTCTCAATTCTTCACCTAGTTACGAATTTTTGTCTTGATCTGTGCTGATACCACAATGCTATAAATTATTGCTATTTATTCTTTAACTGTGTTCATAGAAAATATATTTAATTTGTGTAATGTAAGTAGCTACTGTTTATTGGTAATAAGAAAAAAATCACATAAGTGATACGTATAATAAAATGACAACGAATCTCCCCCAAAACATTACATCTGTCCATATCCTACGATACGATATTCTTATCGAGGCCTTAATTCCAGCAAACTCCTGAATTTTTCTTGGTTACAATAAACGAATCACAAGCTTCTTATGCAAACATGTAACTGTGCCTTTATGTCCAAATTTCGGAATGCCATTGGTAGGGCCACGATTTTGTCGCGAAAAGATTTTTGCCCCACTTTGTTTCAGTGACTCACGTGCACATCGGCAGTTCTGTTTCAAGGTTATTGGCAGCGTGTCTTTGTTCAGACACGTTTCTCATTTGACTGTACCAATCAGAATAAGATTATTGTGAGTCTGTACGTCTATAATTTGCCAAGGCCAGTGAGAGTAGAATCATCCAATCACAGCGATGTAGCAGAGCTGCAGGTGTGCACATGGCGCATCTAAACAAATGTTGCAAAAATCTTTTCCCAATAAAATCGTGGCTCTAGCCATTGGGTATTTAATATTTATTACAAATAAAAAAAAAATTCTGAAACACTGTTATACTCTGTGGCTGTCGTAGGACGTTAGTTTGCAGTGGCTGTGAAGTATTTACAAGTAGTACTTTTTTAAGTATTTGTCGCGTGGCAGTACAACTAGTGGTCGTAATAACGAGAGCTTATAATGTCGCACCTGTCTCGCCATTGTGACTCCGGCACGGCGCGAGACTCGTGAGTAGGCGCTTGCGACCGTCGAGCACGGCCCGCGGAGGGGAAGTGAGGGGAAGTAGAGGCAGGGTGCGCAGTGCGCGTGCGCGCGGGCCGAGGTAGGGGAAGGAGGGACGCCAGGCGTCGAGGCGCGCCTGGACGCGGCAGTAGCCGTGGTGACGTCGACGCGGCCGGTCAGATAGGCGTCTATCCCTCCCTACACCTCGTCAGTGTTCTCGCCCTGTGTGTGCCAGCGTCTTGACGCCCGGTAACTCTCTATACACGCCCTCATCGCGAGGAATACAGTCTCTAACTACCACCTGCCTCCAGAACTGTGAGTAAACTACGTTCCTAGACCCACCTACAATATAACCCACTACAGGAAACATATCATTATTAGGAAAATGTTTAACATAACTACGGAGGGGGAGGGGGGATGTAACACTTAAGACCACTGGTTCCATTTTAAGTAGGTTAATTTTTTTTTTAATCTTGGGAGAGAGCATATATCGAAACACCACTACATAGAAGTAATATAAATTGTTTGTATTACGTAGCCTAATTTTTTCAGAACACAAGTTTTTATAAATTTTTGAAAATTATTGTCTTTAAGAAAATTAATTTAAGTCGTTAATTAACCAAAAATATAGAAACTTACGTTAAATCATAGTTTACATAGTACAAACAATTTCCAACGTTTTTATGTAACGGATTAGCAATGTCTCCTCACTTTCAAGATTTAAAACATTAAACTTTCAACAACAGTACACACACGAACCCGTGCCCTTAAGGCAACGTTAGGTAGTATTTTACCTCATCACTGCAAAAAAGAACTCAAAACCTTTTTTAACGGAATGCTTGAAAATTTCAAGACTTGTGCATTTATACACTGCACGATTCTGTGCAGGTGTTTGGTAAAATAATACACCGTTTGTTCGAAAAAATCACCACTTTTGATTTTGTTTTCTGTTCATAGCAACGTTTGTGATACTTTGGGCTTATTGCTATAAAAAAAATTCAGATTATAATATATTTGTGAAAATACAATTAAGGGATTCTTCGATATGAAATTAATGTTGTTTTAAATGAATTTGTATTTTTAAAATCTCTGTAAAAATTCTGGGAATAACATTAAGGTGTACTTCTCTAAATTTTTTAATTGTTGTAATAATGTTTATATTTTGGTGATATGTGGTTTTTCTGCAGACATGCATTATGACGTGTTTTTTTTTAATTAATGAAAAAAGTTTAACTTTATAGTTTTGTATAATGGAATATTAAATACAATTTCTGAAAAGAGGTGTTTATACTACAAAAGAAAACCAACTAACTTTGAGAAATGTAATGTTTCACATTGTAAAACACTGCCATGAGTTACTTCAAAATGTGTATAACACAGTATTGATTATTTTATATATTTAAGATACGAAATTGGCAATTTTCTACAAACTTGGATTTTGACACGCCATTTAACGAAAAATATTGAATAAAAAAAGTTATATTTCATTAAAAGTACTAACCCAATCTCACACAAATATTAAAAAAAAAAATATTACAATGATTAAAACTTTGGGTGGAATACTCCAGTAAAGAATTTCAAAGCCGCTATGTTTAAACAAATGTGGAAAAAAAATTAAGGTAGAATACAATTTTAGTTGGATTTATGTGTTATTCAGTAATGAGCTGTGAGTTTCATGAGAAAAGTTATAATAATAATTAACATAACTTAAAAAAAAAACTGTCAGACAGGCATCTTCTCTATGCTGGCATTTACCCTCGAGTCACCCTACTTCGCGAGTTCAATGACCTGCACGTTACATTCGTCCTTCCACCAAGCTGATCCGCCTTCGCTTCCTGGGGGAGAGGGTTGGTCCCCGGATTTTCGCGTTTCTCCCACTCTCTCTCACTTCGGCGGCGCTCCATTCTCACCTCATGCCACCCCTCACCAGCGCTGACCAATATCTCTCACTCACTTTACGGTTTTATGTTTGCTCAAGCCTCGTCCGCTACTTACTATAACAACAGCTGAACGAATAGATCGGGCCGCGGTGGCCGAGTGGCTAGAGCACTCGCCTTCCGCCATGGTGGTCCGGGTTCGATCCCCGGCGGTATGTGGGAGTCGTGCCTGACGATGTCACTACCCGGCGGGTTTTCTCGGGGTCTCCTGTTTTCCCCGTCCCTATTATCACAACTCTTCTCAATTGTTGGGCCGCTTTTCATGTCATCCTTCGGGGTATACATATATATCTTACATGCTCCCATTTATAAAATATTACTGGGGGGGGGGGGGGTAATCCTTCTCATATCATATTTATTTTTCCCCTCGTCGGCTCTTAAGACCTAGTTGTTAAAGGGATATAAAACCATCTCACTTTGTCAAACAGGGCAACGCCAACAGCAATGGATAAACGCCGGACATTAACGCGTAATATTTCGGTCAGCCAAAAAGCCATATTTCTCCGGGGTTAATCATCATTATTACCTACAACGAGCATGTTAAACTCAAAACGTGGTTCTATGCCTTGGAAAATATTCTTAGGAAATCCTAACTCACCTACAGAAGCATCAAAAAATTATTGTGGGGGAAAATCAGTGCGATTTGGCAATTAACAAAAAAATAGTTAGTTTGGAATTTTTTCACCTTTAAAAATAATGACAATTAAAAATATTTGTTGCCTTTTCAAAATGTTCTTGTGTAATGCGAGATTTTTTCCACCAATGACATTGCAGTTTTCGTTGAGCCGTTAATCACTTAGTGGCAATATTTCTACGTCGAAGATTAATATTACCTCTGGTTTCGAGTATTTTGTTTTTACTTTGAGTTAGTTACAAAGAAGGTCAATAATCGTTGAAGCTTTCTGCCTTTCTAATGCTATGTATAAAGTCAGATAAATACATACGGGGTTATACCAACAGCGAAGTTTTATCATTTAAAGTATAATAGAGCAATCCTGCATAACTCATAGGGACAAACACATTCTCAAAACGTCATATTTCTTCATTTGTTTGGTTTATTCTGTTTTATATACTCAAAGATGATTCAAAACACCAAGAAATGTTAATCTGTTTTGAACTGCATTGCCAGTTAACAGAAAAGGGGGAGTTGAAAATTACTTTAACTTCACACAAAGGAGACAGTTCGCAGCAATATAAATAATTTTATAAGTTTGTAAAAAAAAATTAGAGTATTTTATACAACGGACAGGTCGTCAGTGGGGAGGATGACTACTAGCCAAACAGCAGTAACTGAATAATAGCGAATGTTTGCTACCTTTCAGCCTTATGCACTCAATTAACATGTTAATTTATCGTCTACACGTGAAACTCCAAAATATTTTGTACAGACCAGTGTTTACATAAGTATAACACCGTACTTGGGAAGATATTTCCTGATTATTTACTGCGTAGAACATGGATAAATATTAAGAGCGCGGTCTATCGCAATTTTCATCGCCATTTGTTTATTTTTTATTTGTACCAGATATTTTTTTCTTATTTTAGACACATCATGTGACTAAATTTGGCTCTAATGAAATTTTTTATCACTCATAAGTTTCGCGTAATGGCTTGTTAAAGTCATATTTTGAATGTTTCCGTTTTAAGGACATCACTAAAACCAACTGATATACCAAACAAAATAAAAATCACAGTGTATAAAGACATTGCAGGCTACATTGTCATGCTCATAAAAATAAAGAATAAAAATTATTTGAATTTTAAAAAATGCTAAAACTGAAAATAAAAATTTTAAAAATTCCAGTAATTTTTATTAAAATACAAATACTGTTTATTCTTTATTTTTATGAGCATGAAATTGTAGCCTGCAATGTCTTTATCGACTGTGCATTTATTTTGAGTTTGGTATATCAGTTGGTTTTAGTGTAGTCCTTAAAACGGAAACATGCAAAATATGACTTTAACAAGCCATTACGCGAGCACTATGAGAGACAAAATAATTTCATAAGAGCCAAATTTAGTCACATATTGTGTCTAAAATAAAAAAAAATCTGGTAAAAATAAAACATGGCGATGAAAATTTCTGTAGCCGCGCCCTTAACAGATATTACTTCAATACTGTTTACACTATAAAATGTCACTCAGACTGCAGAACGAAATTTAATACACACGAAGCAAAATAAACATCTGAAGTACATTTCAGAACTAAAAATATCTACTGGCACTGCATCGAACTAGTGCGCATCACTAAATATGAAGAATCTTAAAAAACCGTGATAATGTACTAAAGTTGTACGAAACATAATGTAAACACTTATCCGTGAAAATTTCAATAAAGATTCATGATTTATAGATTCTTATAGCTTTGAATATTCGGTGTTCTGTGTTTACCGACTGCATGAAGAAATTCAGAATAAGTAAATAGCGTACCAACATATTCAACTTTCGCAACAGCGCTATTTTAAAACTTGTTTGTGATTTAGTACGTTACTAAATTGTATGTTATTAAACACTTTAAATAATACAACTGTGCAGCAACCTGGAAACACGAATAGGTACGAATATTTCTCACCATTGATAAAATACCTTACCCGAAATATAATATAAGTATGTATATATGAAACGTATGGGTTCCTATACCTTTATAGGAATGCGCAGAAACTTTGGTAAGTTGTTAGGTGTGCGCACGAAAATGTAAATTTTTAATTCTACATATAGTAGCAATGAAAGGGGAAGGGCTGGGAATGAGGATGTGGCAGAGGGCTGAGCAGGGTATACAAATTAATAGAGTAAATAAGTTTTATTTTACAAAATGTTTCTAAAACGACCGTTAACGACCCGTAACTAGACACATTCAAAATTCGCGTTATTTTCTGACAGCTGACTACACTACAAGTGACTATAGGCTTGTTGGACGTCTCCCGCTGGCCGATATTGTCGTGATTTGTCGCGGAGAATGCATACACGGTAGAGAGGCCAATCTCTGTAAAGACGTAACACACGTCAATGAGAACTACGGACCCCTGTTTTTCGCGAAAAGAATTTTCGCCACCAGTTGGTTTCAGTAACTTTGTACACATCTGCAATTCTCCTTCATGGTTATTGGCAGAGTTATTGTGGGAAGAGGCGTGTCTCATTTGAGTGAGCCAATTCATAGCCATCTTTAGCAGAAGGCCGTGGCCTTAGATCTGGCAACCCTGCGAGGAAGGGTTATTTTAACACTTCTTGTAGCTCTCCAAAGGCAGTGGCTTCTCCTGATTCGCCGGTATGTAGGCCAGAATAACGAATCAGGTACAGCCATTGTCTTTGGAGAGCTACAAGAAGTGTTAACGTGACCCTTCCTGGCAGTGTTGTCATATCTAAGGCCACGGCCTTCTAGTAAAGACGGCTATGGCCAATTACAATAAAGTTCCAGCTACGCCACACGTCTGTGATTTGCCGGTAGAATCCCTAGGCTCGTGACAGTTAAAATATCCAATCGCTGACCCCGAAGCAGAACTGCAGATGTGCACGTAAGGCATTGAAACAAAATGGGGCAAAATTCATTTCGCGAAAAACAAGGGTCCCAACTGACAACACATAAAAGTTAGTGGTTAAACTGAATCGCAGATTATGCTCTGTTATGTATAGGAAAGCGAAGTTTAGTCTGCTACCAGACGATAACGCGAATTTTGCATGTCTCTACCCATAACTAGGGACTGGAAAATGTCGTGAGTTCAATTACCTGTAGGGCAGAATCCATTATACTATGAATACTCAAGGCCCGTCTATTCGTTCATTGTCTGTTGTTCCACTGTGTAGCAGCTGGTGGACAAATAGTCGGGGCTTGAGTATGTAGTATAGTTAGAGACACTGGAAAATCGCGGGAATAGTTGACTGTTTGCTAGGCTCCAACATACTATATGTAACACTGAATGTTTCGTATCAACATTGGCTATGGTTTATTTGCAGCATTTTTTCTCTCTTCAACAAACCCAGTTAGAACTGCACAGCTTAGACACACAGCGTGTGTGATTCGTCCCGAAACTGTTCACACGTGCCACGGTTAATATAATACAGTTTATTGGAGACTATTTCAAACATTTTCGCGATCTGCCAGAGTCTCTATGTATATTACAATGTATTCTAGCCTACAGGTAATTGAATTCGCGACATTTTCCAGTCCCTACCCACAACACATCATTTTGTTCCATGATGGGTCGGGCGGGCGATCGGTCAGACCATTCGCCTCCAATCAAAGCGATCCGGGTTTGATTCCCGGCGGGGTAGATCTCCGGATTTCCACATGTGGGAATCGTACCGGACGATGTCGCTGGCCGACGGGGTTTCTCCGCTGCCTGTCCATCGCAGAGCCTCATTTACTGTCGTCCTTCAGGACAACCAGGTTGTCTACGGACTTCCATTCATAACATCTGCATTCGGAGTTCGATATCCTGTCCCTCGTGTATCAGCCTCATAAGTTATTAGTGTGTTTATTTTGCACTAATTGCAGAAAACAATGCTTGTAAATTAATTTAAGCAAAGTAACTACCGTTATTAATATATTTTAATGCACTTATCAGTATCTTTACTATCACTTACATAAAATTTGAGACGCCAAATAGTTTACATAAAAATCTTATATAAAAACTTTTTTGCATTTTAATATCTTTTTTTAATATTGAATTCTTGGAAAGCGTTAAAAAATTGAAATATGTGTTTTTATGTATTACTTAAGATGACTTGGAGCAATTATACTGAAATTTGCACGACTCAAAGGAGGCATTAAATATAAAACCAACAAAAACGAGCACCGAAGCACCAAAAAACTTCTGTGTTCGTCTTGTTTTTTATCGTCTTACTGTCCAATGTTGCTGTGTTATTTGTTACCGTTCGCTTTCCTCAAGGTGTCTGTATTTCTGCTGTGTCGTCTACATCCAGTTTATCGTTTGCTTTACTTTGTTGTAATTATTTTTCGTCTGTTGTTTCGTACTTACTGGCGGAATTCCTTTTCGTTAAATAATAATCTGAGTTAATTATTAATTTTTCCTTTCTTTGCTTTTTGGAGCTTGGGTGTTTGTTTGTGTTATTTTCTTGTCAATCACTGACTGAGTTCCTTGTGGGATTGCATATGTACGTATATAGGTTTGTCAGTTCATACAGTCCTTTTGTTTGTTTACATGTCTGTTTGTATGTATTCTCAGGTTTTCTGTGACGCACAATTTGTTGCAATGGCACATGTCCAAAATATTAATTTAGTTTGTAGCATGCCCCCACTGCAAGAATCGTCCAAAAATATGGTGCCTTTAAC
This sequence comes from Medauroidea extradentata, assembly GCA_003012365.1. NCBI lineage: Eukaryota > Metazoa > Arthropoda > Insecta > Phasmatodea > Phasmatidae > Medauroidea > Medauroidea extradentata. The sequence continues at coordinate 22,459 of PNEQ01013703.1, read as the reverse complement.
ATGATATTGAGTTCCGGAAAAAAAAATTGACAAGTATTCTTACTGTAGCCGTACTCATCACACAATTTTAAACGTTTTAAAGAGTGTGATAGAATACTTGGAGTGCAAACCTCTTACCTTACTATCCAGATATTGTTCACTCATATGCAATGTTGCAAACCATAAATAAACCATCGAAAGCCAAACTCTATTACCAAAGTGTTTAGCAATGACAAACCGTACAGAAACAGCAACAATACACGGTGGCTTGGCTAAGTGGTAAAATAATCACTCTTCATTTGATAAAGTATTACTTTGATTCTCTGTGCAGAAAACCTGATTTTGTTTCTCACTTAAAGCGTCGGGACTTTGGTGAATGCTTACATTTTCTGGAGATGAATACAATTTTCAAAACTCGGTGTGCAAATTACCAACACTGTTGCTCACTGTATTTCCAACCATCAACGTTCTATTGGTCTACACAGTTTCTGACACACTTACTGCAAAATACGTCGTTTCTTATTTTTCAACATTCAGCCAATGGTGTGTCAATATGGTTACGATAACTAGGAACTCTTCATTAAAAAAAAAAAAAAAAAAAAAAATATATATATATATATATATATATATATATATATATATATATATTTCTAGACCCCTTCGTTTCAGTTCTTTACGTTCACAACTGTAGCTCAGCGTTATGGTTATTGGCAGCTTGTCTTTTTTCAGACACGTATCCCATTTGCCTGCGTTAATCAGAATATGCTCATTGTGACACTGTGCGTCTGTGATTTTCCAGTAGAACACCAAGACATTGAGAGTTAAAACTTGCGATCACTAACCATGCCATGAATAGAGATGATGGTACAGCGCGATAATGTTTTGTGCCAACATACCCTTGAAAATGCCGTAGTTTCTTGCAACATTGAGTACTGTACATCTGACGCAACGTAGCTGCCTTCCGACCAATAACAGGCGCAAAAGTATTACAGTCTCAGTATTATTATTAGAGCTCGGAAAAATTCGCGGATTCAATGCCCTGCATGTTGGAATGCACTGTTCTGAGCAATCTCAAGCCTCGACCGTTCGTCCATTAACAGCTGCTCAGTGGAACAACAGTCAATGAACCAATATACGGGACTTGAATGTGCATAGGACAATGGATTCTAGCATGCAGGTCATTGAATCCGCGAATTTTTCCGGGCCCTAATTATTATTTGTGACCCTTGTTTTTTGCGAAAATAATTTTGCCCCATTTTGTTTCGGTGCCTTACGTGGACATGTACAGTTCTGCTTCGTGGTCAGTGATTGTATATTTTAACTGTCACAAGCCTTGGTATTCTAGCGGCAAATCACAGACGTGAGGTGTTGCAGAGACTTTATTGTAATTGTCTCAGTCAAATGAGCTACTGCTCTTCACATAGACACGCTGCCAATAACCATGAAGAATAGTTGCAGATGTGTACGTAAGGCACTGAAACAAAGTGAGGCGAAATTCTTTTCACGAAAAACAAGGGCCCTAATTATTAGGCCTTGGAAAAATTTGCGAGTTCAATGACCTGCATGCTAGAATGCAATGTACTACACATACTCAAGCCTCGTATATTCGTTCATTGTCTGTTGTCTGAATGAGTAGCAGGTAATGGACAAATGGCAGAGCTTCGGTATATACAGGATAATGGATTCTAGCATGTTGGTCGTTGAGCTCGCGAAATATTCCTAGCCCTACTAATTATTATTCGCTCAGTCAGACAGAGCTACAGCTTCACGCACAAGGCAAAGCCAGTAATCTTTTGATAAGCTGAACGTGCGTTGAAACCCAGTTAACAGTTAAGTGAGTGAGTGAGAGATGCTGGTCACCCCAGTGAGAGGTGACATGAGGTATGGTGGGAGATCCCCGAGAAAACCCGCCGACCAACGGCATCGTCCGGCACGATTCCCACATGAGAAAATCCGGGGACCGACCTCACCGGGAATCGAACCCGGATCGCCTTGGTGAGGAAACAGTTAAGTTTTCCCGCGATAAACCTTCATCTCCTACCACGATGCATGGGCACATGGAGCGTTGAAACAAGGTAGAGCAAATATCTTTCGCCGTAAATCAGGTATCTCTGGCTAGATCAGAACTCTGTGGTGGTCTAGAAAGTGTCAACATAGGTCAAGGACGAATACAAGCCACTTATCCTCTTGCGTTCCCATCGCGACCTTGACGCGGTGCGGCGACACGATAAACAAACTATAAAACATGAACATATACCACCGCGAGTTTCATTGACGTGGTAAGATAAAAATAGACACACGCCTTCACAGAACAGCGTCCGAGCGGAGTTCTTGAAAACCTTACAGGAAGAACAGCCTTGCGTGTGTTTTTCTATTCAATACAAACATAAACATATTTCAACCGTCTGAATGTTTTGTTTGTTTCTATTTTCATAGTGTAATTTATGGTGCACAGAAAAAATTATCCTTCGCTTGTGATATTTCCTCCCTAACATATGGTTTTAATTGGTTTGAAAATGTGCCCAGAAATCTCGTCCGCAAATATTTTTAGCCAATGAATCTGAGAAATCGCTTACAACTTTGCATATTATCCCGAGTGTACTCGTACATAAATTATGTGTTTTGGAATATGTAAATAATGACTAGGATTATACGTGGTCAGATGCTGACACCATTTAATACAATTCTTAAGGGCGCAGTCTACCTGCACGGTAGACCCCGACAAATGACAGAGACATAAGGGCGACTTTAAAATGGTACAAAATGTCGCATCGCACCTACGAACCAATTTACGAACTATCGTGCAATCTTCCCACCGAATTGTATTTACTACGAGACATTAAGCTGTGACTATATCATTTTATTGACGGAAAGTCTGCAACTAAGTTCAGTGCAGGTCGCAATCTGAGTTCACATATATCCGGTTAGTACACTTGGAAGTACTGCTGCCTGAAAATGTAATTTTTTTTAGCCATGTTGGAGGTCTAAGAAACCGTGTTTTTAATGAGCTTGGTGTCTTAACAATGAGATTCCGACCTTGTTTGAAGTTTCATTTTGCACGTTGGTACAATGGGCACACGTGAAATAGTTTCGTAGAAAAATCACTTTACGAACACGCTGCAAAGCATTTGAAACGTGTGGTAGGCGGCCCCCTTAATAGTCGATAGATAGTTTTCAAGAAATTGTGGTTGCCCAACTTCCGATAGATTTCAATAAACTATTTTTCCCCAACTTGTTTCAATGTCTGGCGTGCAGATCAGCAGCTCTGCTTCGTGGTAATTGGCAGCGTGTCTCTGTACAGTGACGTCACTTATTTGACTCAACCAATCAGAACAAGGTTACTGCGAGGCCACATGTATGTGATTTGTTGGTAGAACCAAGAAGCATAGCTTAGAGCTAAAAACATCCTATCATTGTCCACTAAACAGAGTCACAGACGAAATAGCACTACAGATGTGAAATGACGTGGCGGCTCGTTTGATAGGGCGAACTTAGCCGCTTATTGGTTGCCCGAGGTTGTTGATACCGGCCCCGTGTATGTTTGGTTCCTACTTGTTACTACATGTTTCCTATTGGCCTGGCTGCCGGCTAGCAGGGCAGCCGACCTACCCTGATTGGCGGTCGGTGTTTCCGCCATGTTGCTGGCCAGGGAAGCCATTTTGCTGGCGTGTTTGACTGAGTTCGCTATCCTACCGGCTATTTCACTTCTGTATTCCTAAATATTCTGTGGCAGAGCAGTGAAATAAAATTGTGCGGAAATGCTTTTGTCACAAACAACTTCGTTCCACTAAATATCACCCAACATATTTTCCATTTTCTACATGATTCCATGACATAACGGCACTATATATCGATATTCGTACCCCTAGTACAATATCAACATAACTAAAAAAATCAACAATCTTGAGTTATGTGTGCAGTATTTACATTACCAATAAAATCTCTCCAAACATAAAAAAAAAAAAGTTTCGTTCTTAGCATATTTGCTAGGAAACAATGATTAGTGAAAGACTAACGTCCGCACTACTTATTATTTAAACGACAGAAGTTATGTTTCAATGCAACACCAGTATATTTAGTGTTGTTTTTATATTACAGAGTAGTAATTAAAAAATCAGAGACATGTATGTACAACTGCAGTTATCTCAAAATGAAATGTTTTGAATAATGTTGGTATTGGGGGTGCGATGTGATGAGATGCTATGTAAATCAGATCTCGTCGTCGTGACGTCAGAGGTCTTCGTCAGTCGCTGCGTGTTGAGGGAGATGTGTCATTACAATGACGGGTATCTCGCCAAGGTAGGATTAAGTTCGCCATGTCATGACGAGCGACAGGTCTGCCACTAAACTCCTCGGGCTGATTCAACCGTTATTACACCGTCAATACGATGCCAACCCCGGGTGTGACACACTGCGACCAGATTACGTTCTCGTTGTTACGTGTATCTTGATACGTTCCGCACGATCCCGTTTGTGTGTCTACACAGGGGCGTCATTTAGGGCGGGCAGGGGAGGGGGTTATCCCCCCCCCTGGATTTTGAATTTTGAGTGTATAAAATTTATTTTTTTGTGTTTTGTTATCTAAATAATGGTAACTTAAGCACATACGACTGAAGTTTTACTAATAATATTTCTATTTTATACATGCTTAATTAATAAAAAAGATGCAACAAGTTCACTGTCGCCGAAAAAAAATATTTTTCCCCTCTCCCCCCCCCTAAAAACCGGCAATGACGCCGCTGTCACTACGCACTTTTATTTCATTACTTTATTACTTTTTACAACCTTTAAAGTAGTATATATCTTAAAACAGTCACATACACGTGATGGAAATTGTTTACGATATAACCTTAGTTCTTCGAAACTATATACAGGGTGTTCAGAACCAGCTGCATTATAAGCGCACCAAGAGAAACCTGGAAAAAATTGGAGACGAAAACTTAAGTGACAAAATATTCTACGGCGACATTTAACGTACACAATGTGGCAACATAGCATTGTAGTTAGTCCTCTCTTGCGCTCTGTATATATCTCGCTTATCTCACGACTGCTGTTATGACAGCATATATTGTGTGCAGGTTCAAATCCCGAGCTGTCCAAACGTGATTCTACGTTTTCTTGAAGTAACATACGTAAGATAATAATTGGACGTGAAGCTTAAGCGGTGACCTTCACCGTGCATTGTTGCCATATTATGCGTATAAAATATCGTCGCACAACATTTTGTCAGTAACATTTTCGTCTCCAATTTAGTCCAGGATTCGCGGGTGTTCGTATAGTGCGTTTCTTATGGACACTCTGTATAATAGAAGGTAATATAATGTAAATTGGAAGAAGATGCCAGCTAGGGTAGACGGTGAAAACACAAGTTTCTTACGTTTCGTTAATTATTAAACACATTTTTAAAAGAGACATAAATAATTACTGACTTACACATCACACAAATGTCCAACAAAAGAAGTGTCCTGTCTCAATATATTGCACATTTATTTAAAAAGTCATGCCTTTAAAATTCCTCAAGTGCTGTATCTCCCTCCAGAATCACCTTACATACATAAATGCATGTTTGTCTGTTGTACGCGCGTCCGCAACGGTTTCTGATAAAAACAAATATTTTTTTGGGTGGATGCAGAACAGAATACAGTCACTCAATGGAGAACACAAATATTTTGTAGGCATCGCAGCACATTCTGGACAAAATAGCAACTTATAAAATTGTGCCTTGTACTTATGTAAATTTTCTTTACGTCAATATCTAATTAAATTTGTAAGTACGTTTTGCTGCTTAGAAAAAAATTATACTGAATAACAACACACGTTCGTGTTGGTTTTAGGGTATTTGATCTTAGAAATAACTGTGCAGTGTCAAACTAAACAAATGGCCTCCTTTATAAGTATATAGCATTTAGATGTATGAGCAGGATGAACAAAATATAAGCAAGTCAAGTCAGCTTACTAATTTGAATAAGTGTACTAAATATGATGAAACTGAGAGAAATTTTTTTCCTGACATATGACGTTACGCTAAAAATAGGAAATATGGCCGTCATTTTGAAAACACGAAGAAAGTACGTTCGAAATACACAAATCAATCTCAGCTTAATGTGAGGTTTATGTGTACTAAGTTTCATGAAATTCGGAAAAGTGTTTCCTCTAATGTGTCATATTATGCTAAAGTATAGAAATGGCCGTCAATATGAAAAAAAGAAAACAAGATGAACGAAATATGCAAAAGTCAAGTCAGCTTTGTACGTAGTAGCCTATATGTGTACCAAGTAAGGTAACATTTTGAAAAAAATATTTCCTCAGATATGTCAAACCGTGCTAAAATATAAACATGGCCGCCATTTTTAAATTGTGTATACTGCGTAAACGAAATGTTTCAAAGTCAGTCCATCTTATTAGGTTCTTTTTGTATACCGAGTTTAATGACATTCTAAAATACGGTTCCTTAGATATCTAGCTACAATTCCCGCCATTTTGACAACATGAACAGGGCATAGACGAAACATATAAAAGCCAAGTCAGATACTACATGTGTAAAAAGTTTGACGAAATTTGTCCATTGGTTCGAACATTTTTTTAAGGGGACTCCCATACGTACTCATACACACAGACATGCACAAAAAAGACACAAATATGAATGTGATCTCATAAGCCTACTTTCTCCTTCGAAAAAAGGGCTTAAAATATCGTGGTCAGCACTCTATCAAATTATAACTAATCACGAACACAAATAATATCCGTCCATGAGTATTAATACTGTCTGCAAGTCTAACTAGTTCCTGTTTGGGCAATGGTAGTATGTTGTTGTATGGGATCGCGAGTATTTGTCACACCGATCATTTATAATTCTGTTAAATTAGAAACTAAAACCAGTGTGTGAGTAAAGACAATGAATTATAGTTGAATGAAAAATTACTGCTCTGTAAGGCAGTTTAAAAAAAAATATATTTCAAATAAAAAAGTTAACTGATGTGAAAGATATAAAAATATTCCGAACAGAACGGTAGTAAATAAAAATTATTAGATTAATAACTTATTTAATTTTCAACTACACATTTTAAATTTATGACATATGTATAGAAATTGGTCAGGTGTGTCACTCCGGCTGCGTTGCTTAAGAGGACGGTTCACCGCAGTTTTCAACGTCTTTTGTTATTTTTATATTTGTACCAGATATTTATTTTCTAATTTTATACATAAATTGTGATTAAATCTTCCTCTTAAGAAATTTTTGTATCTCTCATAGTTTTTGCGTAATGAGTCGTAAACGTAAAAATTTGGACTTAACGGTTTTAAGTACGCGACTAAAACCAACTGACATACCAAACTGAAAAAATTTACACTATATAACAATATTGTAGGCAATGACTTGATATGTATAAAAATAAAAAAAATACTTTTTTGTATTTCTAAAAAATTATTGATAGTTGTATAATTTTCATTAAAAAAATCAGCATTTTTTTATTAGATACGAAATTTTTTTTTTTGTATTTATGTATGTCAAATCATAGCCTACAACAATGTTACAAACTGTGAATTTTGTAGGTTTGATAAGTCTGTTGGTTTTAGTGGCGTACTTAAAACCGTAAAGTGCAAATTTCGACGCTTACGACTCATTTCTCAAAAACTATGAGAGTTATAAAAGTTTCCTAAGAGGAAGATTTAATCACAATTTATGTATAAAATGAGAACAATAACTTGTACAAATATAAAAATTAATAAAGACATGGAAAACTGAGATGAACCGCGCCCTCAAGAGTGTGTGAGAGCGAAAAAATCATAATTTTATATTTTTAAGAAATAGCGTTAATTTTGTAAGTGCAGTTTCCCCTTGCGAAACAATTTTAGCTGGCGTAGTTTTCTCATAACGGTGCATCAAAGTCAACATTTGCATGTCCTGCTGCCATGCAAATAGTGAAAACCAATCGACTGACGTACGTGAAGAATTCTCAGTGAAATGACATACTATGGGCTATGGAATAAAACATCTGAAAAAATCTTGCGAACTATTTTTGTACAATTTTTTTCTGTACTTTTGCAATTGTTTTTAAAATTGAAATTTTTATGCTGTAATTAAAAAAAAAATGTTTTGTTGTATACCTCAAGGGATGTAAATTCACACTGAACTATTTTGTTTAAGTAGGTCAGGAGGTTTTCACTATTTGCATGGCAGTGTAACAAGCAATTTTTTTATTTTGACACCCCGTAATGAGAAAACTATGAGAGCTAAAATAGTTTCGTATGAGTAAAATGTACTCACAAGTATCGTCTACAAAACTAACAATATTTCATAAAAAAATAAATTATGATTTTATCGTACATTGTGGTAACACCCTTAATGACTCGTTGTACATGAAGTTTTATCGCCATGTTTTTACTTTTATATTTGTACCATTTATTTTTTTCTTGTTTTACAGACAAAATATGATTACATTTTGCTGTTATAAATATATTTTATCTCGCATAGTTTTTGCGTAATGGCTCGTTAAAGTCAAAATTTGCATGTTTCCGTTTTAAGGACGACACTGAATCCAACTCACTTACTAAACTGAAAAAAAAAAAATCACAATGAACAACGATATTGTATGCTACGAATTCAGCTGTGTCAAACCACAAAACCAAATATTTTTGTGCTTTAAAATAAATTATTGAATTTTTTATATTTTAGAATTTTTATTTAAATAAAAAAATTGTTCCTTAATTTTATGTATGTGAAATTGTAGCCTGCGACGTCTTTATCCACTGTGAATTTTTTCAGCTTTGTGTGACAGTTGGTATTAGTATTCAAATATGACTTTAACAAGCCATTATGCGATAAAACATTTCATAAGAACCAAATTTAGTCACATTCAGTGTCTAAAACATAAAAAAAAATATCTGGTACAAATAAAAAATATAAACATGGTGATGAAAATTGCTGTATACTTAAGGGTGCCGCCTAATTGCGCGTTAGATGTTGAGAAGTGACGGAGCTTTAAAGGTGACCTTGAATGTACGTAGCCTGCTTTCTGTTCTAAGAGTGGTTTTGGCTCGTTAGAAAGCAATTTCCCCGTATCAGCTCCGTGGCTTCAAATCTGGCAGGCAGGTTCTTTGGTGACATTGTTTTAATGACGTTATATTGCTTACAGAATGCCCTGCAGGAAACAATAACCACGGCGGAGCCGGGCTAATATGAACACGTTGTGCCTCTACTCGCGAGCAAGTAACGATGTGTATATTACACAATCTCTAGGGTCGCGGTTGCCGCAGTGGATAGCGCTCTCACGTACCACTTAGCATGGCCCGGGTTCGATTCCCGAGGTGTTCATCTGCAGCTCTTCTTCGTGGTTATTGGCAGCTTCGTGTAGAGCCGTCACGTATTGGACTGGGCCAATCAGAACACGGTTACTGCGACACCACACATATTTGAGGAGCGGGTAGAACCCAAAGTCGCTTAGAATTAAGGATGTTCAAGTGCGATAAAGACATAATTTTACATTTATATGAAACAGTGTTAGTTTTGTAAACAATACTTGTGAGTACAGTTTCCTCTTACGAAACAATTTTAGCTGGCGTAGTTTTATCATAACGGTGCATCAAAGTCAACATTTCCATGTTCTGCTGCCATGCAAATAGTTAAAACCAATTGACTTACGTACGTGAAATAATTCACAGTGAAATGACGTACTATGGACTATTCCGAAAACTGTTTTTCTATTTTAAATTTTTTTCTGAATTTGCAACTTTTTTCTGTACTTTTACAATTTTTTTTTATTCAAAATATTACGTTGTGGGTAATTCTATGTTTTATTGCATATCTCATGGGATGTAAGTTCACAGTGAATTATTTTGTTTAAATAGGTCAGTTGGTTTTCACTATTTGCATGGCAGTGAAACAAGAAAATTTTGACTTCTACACCCCGTCATGAGAAAACTATGAGAGTTAAAATTGTTTCGACAAAGTAAAATGTACTCGCTAGTATCGTCTACAAAACTAACAATATTTCATAAAAAATACAAAATTATGATTTTATCGCACATGAACAACCTTAAGGCTCGGTGGCCATATTGAATTATTTTATTTTTCGCTCTTATGAAATTCTGAGAAGAAAAATGTGAAATTTGTTATTATAATATAAATTCCATTTACCTTGTGCTACAATAGCTGCATCGCAGTTGAACACTTAACTGCACTGATTGCGACTTAAATACGAGTTAAATGCTAAAATATTTAAAAACACTCTGTGAGATTCCTTTGTACTTTTTGAAAAATCTGAAAATTATGACAATTTACTTCATTTATGGTAATTTCTAAAAAAAAAAAAAAAAAGGACTGTAGCGTGTTTTAAACCATTTTTTAACATATTGTCCATAACATTTAATTTCACTGTAATTTATTTAATTCTAGTAAGGACACTTGATTTTTGTTATTAATATGTTCCCGTAACTTGCTAATTCTCACTTTGGCTTGCTGCTGTGTGGAAAGACTGTGAGAGCTAAAAAAAATTTTACAAGTTGATAATGCAGTAACAAGTAACGTCTATAAAAATATCACTGTCTCGTGCAAATATAAAATTATTCATTTTTGCAGTGTGGACACCCTTAAACAGCGTCACACGTCTGTTCTCCATAACGCGTGTGGAATGTGTGTCTTCGTTGCAGTTGTAGCGTTTCACAGTCGCATTGTCACGTGTTTAATTTTGTCGTTCCTTGGGCGAGTTTGCCGGTTAGTAAACCATTACAGGCGGTCGGCTTACCAAGACCTACCTGTCTTACGTTTGAACCAGAGGGTACATCATGGATCACAACAACGTGTATGGAATGCAACTTGTTAAAAAAATGTATGCACTTGTAACATATCTTTAGTAGCTTTATATTGTGCGTAAAACTTAACAACTACGAGAAAAAAAAACTGTTAAAAAAACAGAACGGCTCCAATTACACTTGGGCGTTTAGAACAAAGAATTTCAAAAAAAGAGAGGCAAAAAATCCTTTTCGATAAAGGAAACAAATTTTACGATGCAGAGCGACGAGTCAGTTTACGTTCATGAATATTCATCACTTCTTTAAATAACATGCTATTTTGCACGTTTATGTTTTATTTTTAATTTGGGTGCGGGACCCGGGGGGTCAAAGCTGCTAGGTCCTTCCTCCGACAAATTTCCCCTCTCCCCCTCACCCTGGTGCCAGGAGCTGCACATCTCCATGACAATGAGCTCTGGCGTGGGAAGGAAGACAAAGGCTGGATGCCGTGCTTGCAGCCAGGGTGTTTGCTGCGCCTGCCGCAGGGCTAGATGGGAGCGCTAGTGTGCCGCCCCCATAGATTAAAGGGGATCTTACCTGACGTTTGACGTCTTCTTCTCACTTTTATCGCCACTCATATTGTCGTTACCGGGATAAGGAAAACGCAAGAACCGAAGATTGCCGAAATTGTACATCTCCGTAAGGTTGGAAAGATCAACGTTGAAAATGTGGCACAGGGAAAATTTCTGCCGCCTGTTTGCATAAATTGGTTTCAATATCTTATGTGCACAACTGTGGCTGTGCTTCATGATCAGCGATTGGATGTTTCAACCCTCACTTGTTTTGGGGTTCTTCTGGCAAATCACATAGTATGTTTTCACAATAATCTTACTCTGATTGGTGCAGTCAAATGAGAAATGTGTCTGGAACAAAGACACGCTGCCAATAACCATGATGCAAAGCTGCTGATGTGTACGTAACACATTGAAACAGAATGTTGCAAGAATCTTTAAGCAACAAAATAGGGGCTCTACTTATCTTATCATTAGAGTAAGTGGGAAACCGCAAACCTGTTTCGTTCTATCACGTTTCGTACAACACTGTAGCGGCCATCGTCTGTATGATTGTAGGGTGGTAGTACAGTTGTTTAAGGACGAAGCACAATTACTCAGTAGCGAAACACCAGAGTTAACATTGACCCAGTCAGATCACGTCACGCCAATAATGATAGATAAACGTCAGGTAGTATTGAAGCCTAGAAAACCGACTACTTAACTCCAGACATATCAGTGTCCCACCTTATAATACATGCCATTAAATGTGGAATTATTAAACTGTCACTTGAACGCTAAAGGTCTGTGAATTTTAATCATATTGCAAGCGAATACAATTTTGTAAATGATTTGAAACTAAAAGAGAGAAACAGAGAGACTGAGAGATTTTGGTCAGCGCTCAACATCGAGGTCTTTATCGCTGGTGGGGGATGACATGAGGTGAGTATGGAGCAGCAACGGAATGAAGTGGCGGGGGAAACAGGAGATCCCCAAGAAAACACGCCGATCAGTGGCATCGTCCGTCACGATTCTCACATACAAAAATTCAGGGACCGGCCCCGCCGGGAATCTAACCCGGATCGCCTAGGTGGGAGGCGAGAGGTCTGACCACTTAAAAAATATTAGGCTCCTTGACGAGATATCAACATCGCCAACGAAACAAAATCCCCCCCCTTTTTACAGCTGTATTATTAGGCGATTCCCCAGTTGTGACAGTTTTGTTAACTTTGATCATTTTAGACCCGAAGGCCAGCACGCCCTCCTTCCACCCGCATTGAAACTGTACTCGGACGAATGAATAAATTCACGGTGCATATCTTCTTCTTTCCTTGCGACTCCTCTTGATGACTTTCTACCGGTAATCCACTTAAAACTTGCCCTCCTCGCCAATCAGTGTTCGCCCAGACCCAGGTTTAATCAGGCCTTTACCCAGGCGGCACCTAATGGGTCATCGGAACCTAATCTTTCTAGTAACTTTATTGCCTTTTACTGCTCCAGTTGTCTTAGCGGCTGGTCGAAATCTTCGAGTCTTTTCCCAATCTTTGTAGCAAAGCTGTTCCACTTCTCAAAAATTTCCCTACTTGCCAATATAGTTTTCAGGTCTACATTAACTATCCCTTAGTCTTGTAGTTGTGCCCTGAATTACTCTCTGATGTCTTCGGTATTGAGACATTCCACTACTACGTGCTCCATCGTGTCTGTCTCACGAATATCACGCAAAGGTCTTTTTGTTGACTTTGACAGTTGAAATGACTCGTACGGACAACCACAAATTTTACACCCGGCCTGACCTGGGAATTGAACCCAGAACCCTTCGTACCAAAGTCGGCCGCTCAACCAACTGAGATACGGGGGGTCGGCTCCACTCGACTACCGCGGCCCGTGATTTGAAATGGATATTAAAATTTTCAACACTTAAACTTACTTAATTTAACGAGCGCAAAATATTCTCCAAATCAGCCATATTTGCTTCACAACTTGTTTCCCTTGAAGCAGCCATTACCCTGATAGCATGAAAACTTGCGGCAAGCCTGCAATTGACTTGATTTAAGCTTGCCATTGCAAGCCCTATTTGGTATGTTTGATGCAATCTTGAGTCAAGCCTATATTTTACAGTTGTATTCTACCTTGTACGAGGCAAGCTTGCTACAAGCTTGCAGCAACCTTGAATCAAGCTTTCCCTTCAAGCTTGCTGCAGGCTTGTCGTGTGGAGACTAGTTAGCTTGATTCAAGCTTTATTCAAGCTTATGGTTTGACATGACAAGCTTGCTGTAAGCTTACAGACTTGTCACGTCAAGCTTGATTCAAGCTTGACATAAGCTTATTTTGCTATCAGGGTAGGAGCACAGGACGCACGAGCGTAATTTGAAATGACTAATGTAACGTCTTCGGAATGAATGACAGACGGTCAAGATGGAATATATTTGTTTTGTGTCTAGCTGTTACTTCAATTGCACACTTTCCAAGTAAACCAGGGATCATGTATTAAGAGAGTCACGCACTGAAAGAAAAGTATTGTTGTAGGTACCATAATTATGGTAAAATAGGGACAACAGTCTAGTTTGGTTGTCGATACCATCTGGATTGCTCTACAACATTCAGTTATGTAGAAGTAACAATCTGTTCTGTAGAACGAGAAAAGATCATACTTATTTCACAGAACATCCTGTTACTTACTACTTGTATGAACAACCCAGTTATTACCGACAGCCAAGTTGGAATGTTGTCTCTATTTAAACAGAAGTATGGGAACTATGACAATACTTTTCTTTCAGTGTAACTTCCATGTTAAACAACGAGAACCTTCTTTTTCTCTGAAGACTCACGAAGTAGGCTGCAACCCTCGGCATACTAATACAAACTTCAGAACACGCTTCTTCAATGATGCACAGAGACATTTTATTACTGCCTTATTCTCAATATTAACATTATTACAGTCAACTTTTCAACAAACTGCATAACACGATTTATTTTTGGCATGCGTTATTTTAGATGCATGATTTGATTTCGTTGTTGTTTCATTGTAACAATTATTTTTTGTTTGTAAGTTGTTCGACGGAGGGAGAAACTTCGGAAATCTTCGGTTAACGGCGCGGTTCACCTCAGTTTTCAACGTCTTTTTTTATTTTTAAATTTGTACCAGACATTTTTTCTTATTTTATACATAAATTGTAATTAGATCTTCTTCTCAGAAAATTTTTCTATCTCTTATAGTTTTTGCGTAATGAGTCGTAAACGTCAAAATTTGGACTTTACGGTTTTAAGTACGCCACTAAAACCACCTGACATACCAAACTGAAAAAATCCACACTATATAAAAATGTTGTAGGCTATGATTCGACATGTATAAAAACAAAAAAAAATTATATTTTTAAAAAGTATTTGATATTTTTTTTTTAAATTTTCATTTCATAATTCAGCATTTTTTATTAAATACAAAAGTATTTTATTATTTATTTGTATACGTGTCCTGTCATAGCCTACAGTATTGTTATACACTGTAAATTTTGTCGGTTTGGTAAGTCATTTGGTTTTAGTGGCGTACATAAAACCGTAAAGTGCAAATTTTGACGTTTACGACTCATTACGCAAAAACTATGAGAGATACAAAAGTTTCCTGAGAGGAAGATTTAATCACAATTTACGTATAATATAAGAAAAAAAATTATGTGGTACAAATATAAAAATAAATAAAGACGTTGAAAACTGAGGTTAACCGCGCCCATGTGTTTGTGTGAGTGAGGTATGGTGCTAAGGACGACGTCGTATGGGCCATACAACGGTGCTTCGCCTCTACGCTTAAGGCGTACAGTCTTCGCGAAAAAACAATTTTCCTATGGGACTTTAAGTGGTGACCCTATTGTTTTATTCACGAAATCACTTTACTAAAGTCCAATGCACTACCCTTAAGTGGTTTCACATGTATTTGGCTAGTATATTTTCCGCTATAGCAGACTGAAAACCCTGTTTTGACCCATTGTGACGTGCCTTAAAAGGGGATTTCTAATACGTGTGTTGTCTTGAAAGTACTTAAGGGCAGTCGCCTGAAGTGTGTGTTCTTTTCGTAGAGAAACGGCATGAACACACGTGTATTAGTTTCGGTGTTAAACTTTTTCTTCAAACACGCTGCAGTGTGATTTTATGGCAACGAGGCGGGCCCCTTAAGGCCGCGGTATATATATCATTTTTTATCACCGTGTTTTTACTTTATATTTGTACCAGATATTTTTTTCTTACTTTAGACACAAAATGTGACTAAATTTTGCTCGTTTCTGTGAAAACCAATTCACAGTGGATAAAGACGTCGTAGGCTACAGTTTCACGTACATAAATACAAAGAATAAAAACTTTTTGTATTTAAAAAAAAATACTGAAATTTAAAATAAAAATTTAAAAAATTCAATATTTTTTGAAAAATATAAAAATATTTCATTTTGTGTTTTATCATAGCTGAACTTGCAGCCTACAACATCGTTATTCATTGTGAATTTTTTTCAGTTTGCTAAGTGGGTTGGTTTTAGTGTCGTCCCTTAAAACGGAAACATGCAAACTTTGGCTTCAACGAGCCATTACGCAGAAACTATGCAAGTAAAAATTTTTATAAAAGCAAAATGTGGTCAAATTTTGTGTGTTAAAGAAGAAAAAAAAATTTTGGTACAAATATAAAAATAAAAAGAAATTGAAGTTTATTACAATTGCGGTAGCCGCGCCCTTAAGGATTCGTTTTCCCAACTCCAGTAACGAGAGTCTGAAGTAAACTTGTTATAGCAATATCATAACACCGTGTAACTGTTGTCGACACTAGCACGGAGTTCATAATAACCAAGTCTCACCAACTCGATATTTGTAACTTTGAACTTCATTTCAGTCGATTACTGCTGAAGATACCGCGAGTCTTTACTTCGTAACTTCCAACTTAGACAACTGATTAAAACCCCATTATTTTTTTTTTCCAAAATTTGTAGACATCTGGTGTTTTATTCATTTAGGGATTGAGAACATAATCTAGACAGATTTACAGAATACCTTTTCATTACAATAGGTGACATTTTCTGTCCAAAATAATTTGACGTTATTAATCTGAAGCACAATTTTTTTTTTTTTTAGTTTGAAGTAAATGAGTATGTATCGAACTATCATTAGTTTATTCAAGCAGCTATTGTTAAGAAATGGATGAAGTTTAGCCAGTGTTAGAGAAGTAAATATCCCACGCTCCATATGCAAAAGTCCCATTTCATAACGAAAAATCCCACAGATGAAAAAGAAAAATGTAATATTGTCTCGAGACAGTATAATTTATTAAACTGACCGTTAATTTGAACAATATATTGCGTGGGTTATTAATTTGTTAGTTTTCAGCGCCTTGTGCTCCTAGCCTTTGGAAGGGACCCATGTGGCAAGCAACACATCCAAAGAGTTTAAATAAACAAGTCTCTAAATAACTTACAAAATTAGATACAAATTCAAAAACACTTAAACGTACCGCCATTACGCATCCGTGCTAAAAACATTTGGCAGATACTATGAAACCCATAATAGCTTATCAAATAAGGTTGTGAATAAAAATCTCATAACATTAGTATTTACCACAAAATATCCCATTGTCCCATATTTAATTATTACATTTTGAAAGACTCACGAAATGGGACAAAACCCACGACCTAGCAACACTGAGATGTTTAATTCGCCATAACTTGCATACTTTTCGTGTAACGAACTTCAAGCACGGAATGTGTGGTTACTTAAAGTTGGCGAAAGTGCCTGTGTGGCCCCAAAGGGCGTAAGAATTTGCTAAGTCATGCCATCGTAAGGATTACAACCTATGAATACAAACATATTTTTACTACATTCAAAGAGAATTCTTCTTAGTAATAAGTTGTTTTACATAACTTGTACTGTTAATAATGTGTATTCTTTTAGTATTCGACAGTTTGAACTGAAATAGAATCAAGATCGTAACTCCCACACTTATGGTTATGTCCGGTAAGGATTGGTTTTTCGTATTCGAGTTCTGACTGTCTGTCTTTGAGTTGCAAATTGAGTGCACAGAGAAGATAATTTGGCACAGACAAAATAACTCTTGAGTTTTACGATTTTTTTTTTCTGGGAATGTCGCTGCCACGAATACAAGACGTACCATTTCAAATTTTATTTGTGGTTATCTGTAAATGAATACTCAACCCAATACGTTTGCAGAAACTGTATATTATTAGACAGCAGCCACATATGCAGAGTCGGAAATGTAATTCATGAGTGCAGAACTGGGGTGATGTATTTCATTATTAATTTTGCTCGTGCAAAGTTGGGGAACTGTGATGGGATTGTTCAATAGCGCGGTGGAAACTCTATAATTAGAAAAATCTGGGGACTAGGAAAGTAAAATTTTATTAATTAGATTCGATTCTCGGTGGAGCTTCCATTGATTTATCGCTTAAGGGAATTCCCACGCCCTTAAGTAATTTTTGTTCTAAAAATGCGCTGTTCACCGAAAGAATTATTTTCCCATTTAGAGAAGATAATCCAGAACATAATTTCATAGGAACACAAACGGTGTAGCTGCTGTACAGAAATGTGCAGCGTAGATTCAACTGTTTTAAATTCTGGTGTAATTAGAAAGTATATTTGAATAAAGCCATTTATTTTACACGTAACCCTCGGCTCGACTGCAATTTTAAACATGCCAATGCGATTTTGTGTATATAACTTGATTAGAGAAAACAAATTATTATTTTTTTAGAGTTGTCAATTTATCTGTTCCTGTCACAGTGTTAAATGCAGACACCTTTTTACGCAGAAAGGTGTATTTCTGATTTCAGTTATACCGCTTGATAAATTTATTCTCAGGTTGTACTCGGCAGTCAGCCAACCAGTCTCCAGTTAAGATGTCTCGCACTTATGAAAGACTACTCAGAATAAATCTTTTAGTCAGCACAAATATTTCTGTCGTTACATACAACACCAGATTATTTTGTCTTGATCACAAATATTTTTACTGACCTCAGAGTGGATTTAAAACTGCCTTCATCATTAGCTACGTATTGCAGTGACTACAAATAATGTTCAGCTTATGCAAAAAATAATTACTGAGGTCCACATGGACAAAACCTATTTTGGTTACCACGAAGCAGTTATTTCTGTGCGAATTTGCCAGTGATAACATTACTTTGTTAGTGGAAAAATTACAAACAATATCGCCTAGTATAATGTACGACCTTTATTGGTTCCAAGGTGCAAATGAGCGATACTTCAGCTTAAAATAAATAACGACGGAAATAATTAAAAAGCTCTTTACAGCACTACAAGGCTTTATAGTTTTTGATCGCATTAAAATCAACTGTGTACACAATTCATTTCGAACACCCGTACTCTTAGAAACCAGGAATTTGTTTGATAAAAAATTAACTAATGCAGCAATACGCATTGCATTAAAATTTAAACACTTTAATTGTTCAACGAATTTTACTGTTATAATTGCGATGTCTTAAGTGTTAAGGATATATTGCACTCACCTCAGCTACGAATACACTTCATAACTAACTGAATAGTAGTATAATTTTACTATGTACTATTAATGATATAGTTCCACAATTAGTGGACATAATATCACAGACTTAATCTTATTATAAGCAATGATAAGTCCTCGACGTACCTTAAACAATTAAATAACTAAAAATTAGGGCGCCTTTTTATTGCGCTACATTAGCTAAGCTTTAGTTTATTATGTAATTACCCAGTTTACCAATTTTACGAGTTACTCTGCAAACACTGGGAGTAGGCCACATTTTCTTACAATTCTTTGCTCCATGTGATGTTTGCACAAGTCCTTCGTATAGCGGTAACTCCTAGTGAAACATCCTCCAGAGATATACTGCATCTATCACAGGCGATAATTTTGCACAGAGTCGAAAGTGTTAAGTTTCTGTATGTATGTTCTACACTGGATCCGACCAGTGGCTTTGAGCCGCAGTGTGGTAGATGTTATCGAGTGAAAACCAGCTCTATTGTTCTCTCTCACTTTCCCACGAGAAACACATATTCGAGCGCCACCAATAAAGCCTCTTAACTGCCGTTTCAGATTTATGCAGGCGTTCGCATCTGTTCTTGTGGCGATAATTGAACGTGATAAGTGGTCATGTCTGCATGACCTCCGTTCCTAGCAATTGCCAACCATTTACAAGCTGAAGTAGTAATGAGTGTGCATGTTATACAGTTATCTATCTTTTAAATTCATTAAATTACGTAACATCAAACTATATAGATACATGGCGAGTCAAGGTAGAGTGTGTTAATTTTATGTGACAGTAGATTAAGGGAATGCAAGTCAAAAATTTGTTTAAAATGTGCCCGCAAAGTGAAATTTGTAAGAGTAATGGTGTCTTGAAAAACAAATATAAAATATCTTTATTTTTAATAAAAACATAAGCTACATCGTGCTTCAATATTTTGACACCAGCCATAGTGTTTTCGGTCAATACCAAGTGGTATTTTATTTACTTTCAAATAATGCAACATTACATCCGAATTTCAGGACAACATTATTTTCAAATGACAAATAGAAAAACATTTACTACTTGTTTTTCATAAGTTACCACCACGATGAATTAACACACTCCGTCGTTTTGACACACCCTGGACACACACACATACACACTCACACACCAACACACATAGATCAACAACAAATCTACACACACATTTAAATTTTGAAATGGAAGCGACTAAAGATATAGGCCTGTAATGTTAAGAGGGCGTGGTACATAATTCAACGCTAAAAGCATTAATCTATAAATGTAGGTTTCTTGAAGCCAATTTGCGAAAATTTAACAATAGCAATCCTAGACAACAGTTTTAGCCAACGTTTTAAACAAAATAGTTTCCAGTGTTACGAACTTCTGACGCCGAAACCTCGTGCATTTAACTGCGGCGCAAGAGATCACGCGTAACAAATTAGTAATTCTGGATAAATATTTACTCATAAAGTTGGCAAATACCATTATCTAAGATTGTCATTGAGTATTTTATCAATATTGGCTTCGAAAAAGGCGTAGGAATCAATTGATATTTTCAGCGTTTATTTACCTACCACGCACTGTTAATGTTTTTTATCATCTTTCTTAAATATAGGGTTGATTGTAGTCATCGTTTAAGATACGCAGGACTTACTAACAAACGTAGCAGGTGTAATATAATGACTCACGAGTCAAGTCAAAGTGTTTTTTAAGAACTGCACTGGGGATACAATTAAACCCAAATGAGTATTTTATTTTAAGGGCCTTTATGTGCATTAGAATTTCATGAGATGTAGTTATGTTAAAACTTTCAATTCTGTAGCTCATTTGGAAGCAACTTTAACATGGTATATTTAATTTTTTCAAAATTTTTACATCAAATATGTGTTTGTCAAAATTTTTTCTTTAAATTGTATTGTCATAAAGTTCTGAGCAATATTTTAAATTTAAAGTTTCTAGGTCATCGGGAAGTTAGTTTAAAAGCGATGGAAAAATATGTACCGTACAGACAAACCGACAACTGTCACTGTGAAAATTTTTCTCTGTCGATTTACGGAATTCCAAGGGGGTACCGAATACCAGTGGAATTTTTTAGTAAGTTACTGAGGAGTACTAAACAATAGTTGATAAAAACTCTCACAAACATAAGGTGGCGCTGTTAAAAATAATTTTTTTATGGAGAAGTGCTGGTAAAAAATTCTCCAGAAGTGTCCGTTAATTTACGGAAGGCAACTAGCTCCACTTACGGAAATTCATATATTTATAAGACTTTACTGGGATGCAGGTACAATAATGCAAACGGTTATTTTTATAGTTTCTTCTCGCAGTTTTACGTATGTATAATTAATGAAACAAAATTATGTATAACTGTGTTACAAAATAATGTTTCCGTTAATTAAACAGACGTGTCCGTAAAATTATCCGGAAATTCACGGACATTTTTATCAGTGTTGTACTGTCATCCAGATCTAAGGTGCGTTAAAGTTTCAAGTCTCTATCTCGCTGTTACCGAACAGCCAAACAAAAAGACACGGAAGTAAGTTATTAAAATCTTGCTAAAACTTGTACATAAAGACATTGTTTCGATATTACATTGTGCCAATGTGTACAGAACAAACAAGCAGACTGCTAAGCAAGTTAATAAAAACTGTTTAAATAAATAGTAGCGTTTCAACTCCCCGTGCCTGGGTGGAAGTGCATTTCCTATAGTATAGACGATTCACTTAAAAGTGAGCACTTCCTAACACATATAACAAAGATATACTATATGTATATATACAGGATGGCCAAGAATAAGTGTTACAAATTGATAGGGATGGTAGATGTGCATGTTTGGAACATATTTGATTAAGAAACCCATGTCCGGAAATGCATTCTTATACCTGCAATGGTGCACCAAAGTAACAGGGGTAGGCAAGCAACCTGGCGACAACAAGCCAGTGAAAACATCTGTTGTGTTGTGTTATGTACTACCCGCTTTGACGCTCTGTGACTGTACGAGACACAGTGCATGTGTTACACTCGCTACGTTTATTGTCGTAGTTGTAGAGGCTACATGGAAGGCTACACATTGGCAGAGCTAGCCGATATGCATTTAGTGTATGGTGCAGCAGGCGACAATGGAAGAGAGGCGGAGAGACAGTATCGTCAGAGGCTTCCTAACCGACGGCACCCTGCACACACAATGTTCGCACGCATTGACCGCCGTTTGCGGGACACGGGTTCGCTGTACGTCACGAAGCCAGCAAGTGGTCCGAGAAGGACAATACGGACACTGAGCTTTGACGAAGAGGTGCTGGAACGAATTCAGGACACACCATCTACCAGCACACGGGCAATAGCACATGCCATGCACACATCCCGTCAATCTGTTGCACTGGTATTAAAGGAACAACTTCTGCGCCCGTACCATGTACAGAAGGTACAGGCCTTACAAGAAGCTGATTATCCTGCACGGCATGCGTTCTGCCGATGGTTGTTGCAGTGCTGCGAAATGTGCCACAGTTTCTACAGCATGTGTTGTTCACAGACGAGAGCTGTTTCACCAGGGATGGCTTGTTCAATACCCGTAACACTCACGTATGGGCCGAGCAAAACAGCAACACGACGTATCCAACCCGCCACCAACAGCGATTTTCAGTGAACATCTGGGCTGGGATACTAAATGACAGTGTACTAGGGCCACACATT
>PNEQ01013702.1:10386-41456 GCA_003012365.1 Medauroidea extradentata | reverse complement strand
CAAATGGCACAGTTGGCCTGTATGAGTGCGGAGAGCAACATGAAACCACTTGTTTGGCGACTGTCAAGCTAGATGGATGTACCCCTGTTGCCCAGAATTTGTACATCAAAATACCTTTTCTCTGTAGAATAATTGGCAGAGAATGTCACAGGAAATTAGTGGAAGCTTAGTAAAAGCCCTACCGTACTGGACAACCCCAAGATAGGTAGGAGAATTTCAGCAAGGACACATATCAGTGACCAGCAATGTGCGTGTTGACCTATTAGTGTATGAATTGTGGTGTCATGTGCATTAATTGAGCACCTACTTGAGGACAGCCAATTATGGATGCTACTAGAGTTGAGAGCATTCGCGGCATTGAAAAATGCTCCATCCACAGAATTTTATGGTATAATCTGCACCTGTGCAGAATTTGGATGTCCAACATGCTCGAACTACCTGGTACAATGGCATCAAGACAGAGACGAATTCCCTTCACAAATAATCACAGTTATTGAATTTCAGACCGCTGCATTCAAACCGGAACTCAAACGTATATCTGCATAGCAGTGACATACTGGATCATCCAGGAGGCAGAGGTTCTGTCAGAATTCGCCCCCTGTGAAATCAGTTGTGATTGTTGCATATGACGCCACCTTGTTTCACATGCCCAAACAGTGACATCAGATTACTACAGGAACTTCCTGCCGAGGTAGGTACAATGTGGTGATACGTCCTGATCTGCTGGACACTACATCGTTCATGACAGCACTAGACCACGTAAAGCACAGTGTGTGTGGTGGCTGTGACAGCGCAGGGGATGGGTAGAGTTAGAGCATCCACCATACTCACCAGACCTATCTCTATGTGACTTTGGCCTTGTACATAAGGTAAAGGAACCATTATATGTTATACTGTTTGCACATAATATGGACAGCTGAAATGTTTTGCAGTAACAGATGACTAGATTCCACACATGGGGAGGAGGAATGGTCGTGCAGAGGTCTCAGACATCATAGGCAATGTGTTTGAATGGTGCAGGGTACTATGTACTTAGAGGGCATTTAGAATGAGTACCTAATTATGTTGTAATGAGTTTGAAACATGAATCCTCTACTGTTATATAAACAATGTATCTTAAGAAATCTCTTAAATATTATTTTGGCATGTTATTAAATGTCCATACCTGTACTACATATTTTGTTGGGTCATTTGTCAATCCCACATTTTCCAAATGTGCTGGTATTCTCACACTATGAAGTAGTTTCTTCCTGTCTCCTGCCATTCCCATCTGAATACCTATGTCACGTCCAGACTCCTACCTTCTTCCTTTTAAACCACTGTCTAGGAGGATGAGGTCTTGGCACTGTGTATGCTCTCCAGCAAGAGAAAGTGACTAATTTTTTGTCGCTGAGCGCTAAGTAATTTAGTGGAAGATTTGTATTGTTCACATCTGGCGATGTTACAATTTTAACAATTATTTATATAAAATTATGTTAAATGGTAAGCTGGTATTATAGATACCTGTATGTTTTGTATTCATAAATGCATTGACAGTGTAGAGCTGTTGTCATAAGTTGTCTTAAAAAAATGTTATGTACTATTGTTTTAGTAAACACATTTGAACAATTATTTTCTGCCCTACAAAATTTTAGAATCATTGCAATGTGTGTCTACATGTAAAAGATATAAAAACAAATTTTTATGGTTGAAAATACAAAATTGCATTTACATTATCTAGATTTTCAGTGATTTTCTTCTTCTACCGATGTACAGGCAATTCCCATAACAATAACACATTTTAAGCGGTGAAATCTTGCTATGCTAAAGCCAAAACAAGACTTATCTTCTACTAAAAGACTATTAGCGCTGCAACAAAAAGGAGTCACATTTTATTCCTCCGTGTCAAGACCTTACCTTCATAGAGTGTTTTAAACCTAACAATCTTTGTCTTTCTCACGTTTATGTTAATTTTGTTGTCTTCAGTTCACGATAATATATTATCACTGTCAGTCTACAACTTGTTCTCTCCACCTTGCTTCAGGCTCAAACTAGGGTTCTAAAATATTTCCAGAAAAATTGGTGAAAGAAAAATTAAACCAGAAAAAAATGTGTAGTGTGTGTGTGTGTGTGTGTGTGTGCGCGTGCGTGTGTGTGTGTGTGTGTGTGTGTGTGTGGTTTTTTTTTAAATTCAAAAATTTCTTTAAAATTGTTGTGAAATTATACTAAACCTGTCACGGCAAAATAATATATAGTAATATATAATATATAGTAAGGTATTTAAAATAAGAAGAAAAGCGGAGAAAAGGCCTATCTGATTCATTCTGAACGTTTACTTACTATAGAGCGTCTCACGCTTATATTGCAGCACAGTAATCTCTCGGTTTAACGTCACTCGAGGGACTGAAAAAAATCGTCCTTAAATTGAAAGAGTTTTAAAACTGAATGATAAAAGTTTGTTTGAACTGTAGATGGGAGAAAAAAATACAGTTGTTAAAGTGAAAGAATCTTTAAACTGGAAGACCTTAAACTGAGAGATCACTGTGTTATATGGACATTTGCTCTCTTTTATCCAATGCACGGTAACTGTTGCAACCAGTGTCCTTGTTTCGGTGAGCATTGTTGTCAAAAGTCCTAAAATGTTCACCTTGTAACTCTGATCTTTAAATTTTTGCATATTGTACAGCATCGAAACATGCATCGCGTGATATAGTTATTTCATCATTTACACCATTTTAAGGGTTTGAAAAAATAAATAACAAATTTTTTGAACGTGGTACTGTTTTCATGCATCCTTAAATATATCGCATGATAACTAACGAATCAAAAGCAAAATTGTATCCAGATTTTAATGGAGTGTAATTTCATATATCTGGACGCCAAAGAAGAAATTGACAGCTAAATTTTTTTTTTGATAGTTGTACAAAAATTTTTTTCTAACGTTGTGTGCATTTTCTAACAAACTAAAACATCCAAAAGTTGGTCAGTGAGGAACATTTTTGCTATTCAAGTTATATAGGGGAATAAAGTGAGGAAGTTGTTCGTAATGAGTTAAATCTATTTTTTTTAAGTAACCCCACCTCAATAGCTTTATCCATTCTCTTGTATAAAGCGGTGAAATGTGTTATGTTATGCGTTTGCCACGCGTTCGCCCTACAAATTCGACAGTTAAGTGTCGCTCTAAGTGTTGGGCGCTGAAGAGAAAAAAAAGTTCCCTTATTTTTGCTGACTGTGAGGGTTTGTCTGGAAAGGTTAACTAGATTCAGTCTTCCTTTAGTCAGCAGTTTTCTTCGTCCCGTGTCCTAAACTGGTTCAGTAGTGAAACTACAGTGTCTTGCGGCCGAACTATTTGTAGTGTATGGTGACTTGATTTCGAAACAAAATTTTGTGTGTGTAATTTTTGTATGGAAGGCAAAACAAAAAAAAGTAATTCAGGGATAGGTGATTCGGAATAAAGTGAACACTCAAAAAGCCCTGATAAATTTCTATTTCCTGCCGTTTATATCTTTCCGCTGAATGTAAACACAAATTATGCAGCACGTGTGCTTTTATTTGCATAGGGTTGTGCATTGTTTAAAACTACATTAAACTGCTCCGATAAATTTTAGCTACAATATTTACTCATTAAATGCACAGGGGCTGAATATAAGATATAAAAAAAGAAATCTTAGTTATAAATACCTGCTAGTTAATGTCTGGTTCCTGTCCATAGACTAATTTAAACAACACACACTATTGCCGTTACGAATCTCATAAATGATGGCATATTTTATATGAATTTGTAACTCATAACCGCCTCTAAAAACCTACATGACACACACAATTCAATAATTCAAGTTTCGTTCAGTTCTACTGCCACGAACAATGACGACACATTTTAGAAACAATAAATAACGTATTTTCTTAACATGTGAAATAAAAAGTATGTTTTTTTAGGTTGGCAAACGTAGAACATAATTTACAGATTACCCATGGTTTCACATCATTTCGGCAAAAGTAATTTTTAATACTTTTGAATGTGTACATACTCATAACAGACAAACGCACGCAAATGATGTCACCTGTTGGTGGAGTTTTGAACTGTCTGAAGCGCGGAGCAAGCGATAACGACCAAGATGATTCGCGGTCGGCGATAGCGTCACATTATTCTCGCGCCGATAGAGTCTAATTATACTGTAAGTATGAATACCAATAAGATCATAAGCAAATATTATGAAGTATATTAAGTCAGGAGAGGTCGATTTCATCATTTGTTCTTTCACTAATGTTGTATTCAAACAGGAAAATACATGGAACTATGTGCAATGAATTGCTGCCAACCATACAAGCAGTAAAGTAACTCTTGTTAGTGGTGGCGTATATGCAGTAATGGCTAGTGATTTTTTTCAAAGGTTGAATCCTTAGTGCTTACTTTATACCGAATGACCTATATGAAAGGGAGCAAAATATTGTATTGATCTTATTCCATTAATTTTCGTATACTATTAACTCATTAAGGGAGCTTTAGAATAAACAGGATGTTCCAAACAAACCATTTACGCTAATAGGTTGAAACATTAGTAACACAGTACAGAAAACTAACATGTAAAGTTGAAATCATAAAGGAAAGACAAACAATAAATAATTCCTTTAAACATATTTAAGGCAATGATCCTTCATTTCTAATGTTTGTATGGTAAATAATTTAAAAATCCTGAATTAGAGCAAATATAATAATAAAACTCATACAAGGTTTTACTACGTCCTCTAATTTCTTTCCTTGCCAAAAAAATTTACCTGATTTCGGTAAGTTTTTTGACTGACGAAAATTCGTACTTTCAACTTTATGGATAAGTATTGAAAAACTACATAATATATAGTAAAAATATTTTAAACAATACAGGTAAACATATATATATATATATATATATATATATATATATATATATATATATATATATATATATATATATATATATATATATACTCTCGTTTAGGCTTAAGATATAATTATCAAAGAAGTAGTGGAAATGAGTGATACGCCTAAGTGTACATCACGGCAGAACCTTAATATACTCTCTTTTGTTTGATAACTGAACATGGTGGAGCAGTAATTAAACACTCGCCTCGCATTCGGGAGGACCTGGGATTGATACCCAGCTCCGACCATCCCTGATTCCTGTTTTCCAAGGTCTTCCGAAATCACTTCAGGCGAATGCTCGGATGGTTCCTTAACAAAGACATTCGCAGACTCCTTCGCCATTTCTCCCGTGTTCCTCTAAAGCCTTGTGCTGTTCCAGGACACATAAAAACATCCAAATAAATAACATCCCCCTCTCCCGCTTTAAATTTATAGCAGACAATAACACTGTAAAAAAAAAACAGAAATATTTTTTAGTTCGTACACGACATTGATTTTGAATGATCAATTTCATAATCAACTACCCCAACCACGTTGTCGTCAGAAGCTACTAAAATGGAAGAAATCTTACGTTTTGTCAGCAGTAGATATAATGATTTAAAGATAAGTGATAATTGTTTCTTAGTGAAGTGCCCGTTACAATTCATGTAGTGAATTAATATAAGTGGAGTATGAGAATTGTTTCTTATTATAAAGTAATAGAAATTGTTATTAATTGTATATTTTGAAGTGTAATGCTATGCAAATTTTAATATCAATTAGAATAATAAAAAAATATAAAATTTAAAGCTAAAAACTCTGAAGTAGTTCACCTCCCGAACTTCGTAATGTGGCTGTGATCTGGCAACAACACGCTTCATAAGCTCTGTACTGCAATCTAAGGTTGGGACGGTCTATAGCAAGGCGTATGAATGTGGAAAGAAGGCCAACATGAAAACTTTATAGTTTTAAGATAAGGGGAACTGCAGAAGCATCACATTACTATAATTTAAGTAACTTGTTTACTAGTAATCAGGGACGCAAGTACCATCATAAGTCATAACTGAACACCTGGCAAACAGCAATCAGTGTCGAATTTCTCATGCCAATTATCTGTCTGAAGAAAAGGCAAATCATAAATTGATAAACGTAAAACAACAGCAAAGTACACCACTTAGCTAGCTGATACAAGCAGCAAGATAAGTAATAATTATCTTAGGGTGTTACTTGTGAATTTTAACTACAAAGGGTTTTTTTTTTTGTAATTGAAACTGTTTTCCTGGTATAAATTGTAAGTTGTGTATGAATATGTGTTTGACAACTATTTCTGTTTAATTCATGTGCATATTGTTTACTTTACTGTACCAACTTTATTGTGGTTCTTTTTGAAACTTTGTGTTACAGTTACTAATTATGTCATTTTCGTGGTACTGGTAGGTTACTATGCGTAGCGGTAGATAGGTCAGAATGTAAATACATTAACATCCAGATTTATAAATTTAGAAATTGTAAGATTATTTTTATTGCATTTTTTTTTTTTTAATTTAAATTTTCCATAATTATTCGCCTTGTTGAAATAAATCCAATTTTCCCAATTTTTACGCCAATGGAAAAAAAAAAAACAATTTTTCCCATTTTTACGTCAGCGGAAAAAACTAATTTTTCCCTGTTTTTTCCCCAATTTTTCAATTTTTTTTCCGCAGCTTCTGAACCCTAGCTCAAACCAGAAACTTGGTTTGTACAGTTTACTTTTGACTATCTGTGTGCAGATTATCTGATTTGTGGCTTATCTGTGCCTCGTATAAAATATTGTTTTATTTTTTCTTTAATTTCTTGTAATAAAACCTTACTACTATGCGTTATAGTTTTTGTTGTTCATTATTTTTTGTTGATCCATTGCATCGACCCCATTTATTTGGGAATATCACACGAGTTGACGGTCAGGAAGGAAGAAATTTTAAACAGCTTATATGTGAAGGAAAGTTCAAGGATGAAGGTACCACATATATAGTTGGTTCGCAGGTATTGGTTCAGGGGAAGCCTCGTTGGACCAATGTGTGCAGATGGCTTCACGATCAATAGTGCAGCAATCCTGGAGGAGGTGCCGCCATCTCATAATAGATGAAGTCTCCATGGTGGACGGAGATTTCTTTGAGGTGAGTCGCTTGTTCTGCATTTTCAGCCACTTAGCTCATGACAGAAAAAAACGTATAACCTCTTTGCTTTGTGGATCTGATGTACTGAATTTGTTACTTGAGTGTATTTTATTTCCCACATCCCTGCAAGCTATTGGATTAATCCATATCAGTAGCATAAATATTTAAAATTATTTACTTGAATATAAGTAATCTATATATATAAAAATGAAAGGTGACTGATTGACTGACTGACTGACTGACTGACTGACATATCAAACTGCAGCCCAAACCACTGGACCTAGAATCGTGAAATTTTTTGTGGGGGTTCCCTTCAGGTCGTAGGCGAGCACTAAGAAGGGATTTTTAGAAATTCGACCTCTAAGGGGGTGAAAAGGGGTGAAATGTGTTTTCCAAGAAACGTTGATAGAGCTCGAACCCGACAGCCTATCATCGTGATTTTTACTTTAATCGGACACCCGTAAAAATGCATATTAGCCAATTCAAGGATTTTTCGAAGTTCAACTTTTAAGGGGCTGAAAAGACGTTAAATGTGTTTCCAATCAACTGTTGATATCTATCGAACCCTTCGGGATAGAGAGTTGATATTCACTTCAAAATATTGCTTACGTAAATACCCAAAAAGCAGTTTTAGGTTTTTTTTGAAATTCGACCCTCAGACAGTAAAAGGGGGCAAAATGTGTTTTTAATGAATCGTCTTTATCTTTGAAACACAATTGGCTATCGTCGTGATTTTAACTTTAATTGGTTACTTTTACAAATGTCTATGGCAGGACTCAAAATCGTTTCGAAATTCTTTGTTTAAAGCGGTGAAAATACGTGAAATGTGTTTTCGATTATCCTTCCATATCTATCGAATGAATCGAGATATCGAAGTACTCTTTGATTTAAATTGGTGCTTTTGTAAGTATCCCCAGTACCATTTAAAATATATTTTCTGAATTCGGCCCTAAACTGGTTAAAAATGTGGTAATATGAGTTTTCGACTCACATTCGATACATATCGATCCCATAGTTTTTTATATAGAGACGTGATTTTTGTTTAGGATTTATGCTTATTCAAATACCTAAAAAGTAATTTCAGGAATTTTCGTAATTCGCCATCTAAGGACGTGAAAAGGGGTAAAAAGTGGTGAAAAGCGTTTTCAATTAATCGTCTATATATCTTGAACCCAGCGGGCTAATGTTGTGTTTTTTACGTCCACGAGATACCAATAAAGTATTCTAAAACGTGATTCAAGGGTTTATCGAAATTTACTCTCTTAAGTGGTGAAAAGACCTTGAACTTGTTTTAGATAAATCCTCGATATGTATCGAACCCGTCGAGATATACAATTAATTTTTGCTTCAGGATGATGATTACAGAAATTACCGCAAAACAGTTTTCAGATTTTTCGAAATTCAATTTCTCAATACTGTGCAGGGGTGATGTGTTTTTTTAGTGAATGATTGATTTTAATTCAACTGAACGGGCTAGCGATGTGATTTACACTTCAGTTGGATACTTATACAAATGTCTAAGATGTAAATTTAAAATATTTTGAAATTCGACACCCAAAAGGGTGAAAAAACACAAAATTTGTTTTCCATAAACCCACAATATCTATCTAACCAGTAGCGATATTGAAGTGGTGTTCGCGTCAGAGTGATGCTTACGTAAATATTTAAAAAAATATGTATGTATTTTTTTTATTTGTGAGAAACATAATTATTAAGAATAAAACTTAGTTGGTCAATAATCAAGGCAGACGATCCGAAAAGCAGGAACGAGCAGCGAGAAACAACTTATACAGGAGTTTCACTACAGTAACCTATCGAGACGTAGTGTTGTACAACCTCTATGAGCCCAGGACACAGATATATATATTTTTTTCAATAAATTATATTTTCATGAATTATTTCGACGTTACGTGACGCAGTTGTTTGTCACTCAGGTCTAAATTCCGGGAGGTTATGGGCTCGAATTCCGTTAAAAGCTGCGTGCAAACACACAAAAACTACAAGGCAGATCGAATTAGTGCAATTTACATGTAGTCTTTAAAAGGGGTAAAATTGCAGTTCGCTTTCCACTTAGGTTCCTCTACAATATCAGCTGACATATCGTCGGTATACTGCCATAAGTGATTAAGTCATAAATGCTATTTCGTTTAAAAACAGTAATAAATTGTAGAATTAACAAAAATGTGGTATGTTACTATACTGTGACACAACAGTACGAAACGACGAATAGACTTTAAACTTGGGTAATTGTTCGTGAACAACATATACATATTCCTAGCATTTTTATAATTTTATCTCATTTTGACATTGTCACTTTCGGCAGTAAACCGACGATATATCATCTCACTAATCTCAGGTTTTGGGAACCAAATACGTTCCCGCGAAACCTTAACTCTCTGAAACTTTGTAATGTCAATAAAGTTAAAGTGAATATTTTGACAATATATAATTGAGGGCACCGTTACCAATGGTTGTGCACAGGGTAAACAGATGTTTCTCATTCGATTAACCTCTTACCTTAGATGTCTGTAACTACCATAGAACGTCAAATTGGCAGTTTTATAAATAAGGCCCAGGCGAAGTCGCTGTTAGTGGCAGGGACAAACTTAAGACTGATTTTCGCATGGACAGCTATAGCTACTTATCCTTCTGCAGAATTAGTTCAACTAGCCGCTTGGTCATTCTAACACTTGATGACTGAAGTACCAATCTTGTGTACAAAGAGGTTTTTCAGTTAAAGTAAATATTATCAGTTACGAATAATACTCGCGAGCAAAGCCGCGGGGGGCTGCTAGTATTTTATAAATAAAACAATGCATTACTGAATCTTACCAGTTGCGTGGGTTACCTTGGTTTTCAGCTGTTCATATTAGATTTGCAGACATTGCCAGCATATTGTATAGTTCCTATTTTTTTGTTGAATTTTTGTGGTTTTACAATAACGTATTTGTAGCTAGTATTTGCAAATGTTACGAGCTGATTTTGAAATGCAGCTGTTAGCTTACTGGAAATACGAATTGTATCAGCCAAGGTACATCACTTTTACAGTCAAAATCTGTGACACTAGCAACACAGTCATATAGATTACAATAGATGTGTAAGACTAGCAGTAGTGCATTTTTTTGAGATAGCACATTTTCAGTTATTGTCATTTATTAAGTTGCAGCTTTAATACATTCCTTAAGCTTTTCTTTATAATTCACCTTGTTTGACAAGTACACAAAAACATTTTCATAATTATTTATGAAGCATCAAATAAACAGAAATAAAGTTCAAGCATATATTGTTTACTAAGTGATTTGATTTTGTGAATAAAAGTAGCTAAGTAAACAAGGCATACACATGTAAAAGTGCACATCATACTGGATTAAGGCTATATAGTAAACTACCAGGCTGCATTAAGTCCCTAGAGGGAAAAAAATTAAAAACACAATTGCATGAATTTCTGCTAAATGAATCATTTTACTCTCTGCCTGAATACCTGTCAGTATAGGTTAAGTCTAACCATGCCCGTTGGTTCCCTGTTGCATAAATACATCAAATTATGTATTTTGTTAAATATATGTCTTATTTAATATGTATCTATGTTGATCGTACTATATGTTAGTAAATAATTTGTAAATGTTTAAACCTCTGAGAAATGTTGTAATTAATGCTTTTTATAGGCTTGTGAAACTAGTCTTTTGGCCTATTTTGTTTGTATAGCATACTGAATGTTTGTATTTGTATCATATTGTATTATATTATTCCTGACAATTTCTATAGCATTGTACTGTTGCTCAACAGAATAATAAATAAGCAAACAAATTTATCTGGTTTTATTCATTACTTTTTTTCGTACCAAAGATAAATGTTTTGCTTACAAAATCTGTGTTTTATTCTGATAGAATACAATGGTTTGCAGAGCATACCTAATTTTTCCAGGGAACTGTGTATAATTTGCAAATTACAAGCATAGTTCTTTTGGTTTAAGGTTCCGAACTCAGAAAAAAAAGTCAAGGCAGAGTTCCCATGCTCCTTGAAAGTCCTTGAAAAGTGCTTGAAAAGTTGTAAGAAATTCAAGGGCCCTTGAAAGTACTTGAAAAAATTTTCAGGAGCTTGAAAGTGCTTGAAAAATTTGAAAGTGCTGTGATGAAGTATGTACCATAATTTTCTTATAAGTAATGCTACTGTACATGACTTTCTCCTTTCCATAAATAAATATGTATTATATATTTAGCACTGAATGAAAATTAGTGTTGACAAAAGTAGCACAGTGAAGTTTAAATCAGAAGAGAGTAAAAATAGTCTAACTGCTTCTTAAGGAGTAACCAATAGTCCTTACTACTTTAATATCTTCATGTTTTAATTCTTCTGGCACTATGGATGCCGAGATAAGATGGGCTTTGAAATTTGTAACCAGTCTTTACTCGCTTAACTCTTGTGAGAGCCTACCAGAACTATTCAAGGATATGTTCCCTGATAGCAATACGTATTTCAAATCAGTTTTTGTGTAGTACAACCAAATGTGCATACATAATATATGCTTTGGAATTGCACCACACTTCAAAGCAGCTCTTTTCAAGTGTGCTAGTGAATTGGAACACTTTTGTTTGTTATTCGATGAGAGTTTAAACCTTTTGACCCAAAAGAAACAATTGGATGTGCACATCAGATTTTGGGACTCGAACAGCAATGATATAGCAACAAGATACTTCACATCTGTGTGACGCATCGCCACTGCGTTCTTAAAGATGTCCATGCTAAAGCTCGCCTCCCTTTTAGGTTACTCTGTATTTGCATTTGTAGGTTAGGCCTAACGTAACCACGTGTTGCCGATTTTTGGGTTATGTACATGTAATATTATGCTGTTTGCACATGTTACAAATCAAGTACAATTTTTGCTGTGATAATTTGTGTGTAACGAGGACTCACTTACCTGTTAAATATATCACGTAATATTTGTTTACCATCGCGGCCATGATTTCAAAACCACGTGCACTGACTTTTGTGAAATAAGAGAAATTATTCACTGAGAAAATACTTGATATAAATAATGTTATTTAGAGTGCCTAAAAATTTATTGTAATTGTTTTGAGTAAGTTTAACGGCAACACGTGGTAAAATAATTATAGTGAGTGTGTTTTGTTTACAAGGCGAGCAAAATTATGTTTTGTTGTGTTGGTAACCCTGCAGAGGAGACAGCTCCAGCGGCCGAGTGGCCATTTTGAAACCACCCGCCTAACGGGACTTCCACCATCTTGGACGGGTATAAAAGGCACCTCTCGCCAGCCAGAGATCAGTGTTTCCTATGGCTCGGCTCCTAGTGAGTTCTCTAGGCACTCTTCCTTACCTTACGGGTTGTGGCGGTAGCCTGCCACCTAAGCCCTCTTACCCTTAATTAACCACCTATCTGGGGTTGTGGCAGTAACCTGTCACCTAATCCCTCGCTCCTTCCTTACGGGTTGTGGCGGTAGCCTGC
The DNA here is from genome assembly GCA_003012365.1 of Medauroidea extradentata. Lineage (NCBI taxonomy): Eukaryota > Metazoa > Arthropoda > Insecta > Phasmatodea > Phasmatidae > Medauroidea > Medauroidea extradentata. The sequence continues at coordinate 28,981 of PNEQ01013702.1, read as the reverse complement.
CACCTAATCCCTCGCTCCTTCCTTACGGGTTGTGGCGGTAGCCTGCCACCTAAGCCCTCTTACCCTTAATTAACCACCTATCCGGGGTTGTGGCGGTAACCTGCCACCTAATCCCTCGCTCCTTCCTTACGGGTTGTGGCGGTAGCCTGCCACCTAATCCCTCGCTCCTTCCTTACGGGTTGTGGCGGTAGCCTGCCACCTAAGCCCTCTTACTCTTAATTAACCACCTATCCGGGGTTGTGGCGGTAACCTGCCACCTAATCCCTCGCTCCTTCCTTACGGGTTGTGGCGGTAGCCTGCCACCTAAGTCCTCCTACTCAAACCTGCTCTATCTCCCGAGTGTCTGGAGACGACGTAGCGAGTCGGAACACTCTAGCGCGCATGTAACTTTGGCGACGCACCCACTTGCGCTGTTGCTATCGGCCGCCACGAGGCACGCCCACAGTATCCGCCGGAAAGTGGAAGTTAGTAGTCAGAGGCTCCCGCGAATAGTAAAACCACGTGGCAGAGTGCCAGTGTTGCTCTAATAAGTATTGTAAATTTGTAATTAAGTGGGGTAATTGAGTTATGACCAGTGAAGGAAGTATTGTAGTTTTGTAAATAAGTGGCGTAATATAAATAATCAGTTGTTCAGAGGAATTTGTGACCAGGAAGTACTAGTATAGTGCATTGTGAACTCGTGTAAAAACTGAGCTAATAAATATGCCAGTGAAACTTATACCATTCTTTTCTTTGAAACTTTTAATGTCGGAATTAGAAATCCATATTTATCCTGAAGAGATTCTTAGTTTAGAGAGCCCCAGACAACAAGCCGCTAAGGCACGGTGTCTTCTCGTCGCCGAACCAGCGTTGTTTTCTGCTGTGCTAATTCTGGAACTCCAGATAATACCAGGCCCCGAGCCTACCTTGTCCAAGCTTAGTGCCCAAAATATTCAACTAACGGCCCCTCAGGCCCGAGCTCGCAAGCAGGTGCGGCTCAGTAAAATCCTGAAAGAGGTTCAACGCAACCAACTACCATTATTGAGTCCCATAAAGACTCTCCCTCGACCTGTGCTCCTGCACCGGCACATTCAGGAGATAATAGCGGAGGATCGCCAGATGCCCAAGAGAGCTATACCCATTTCCGACCGGAAGAAGCAGCTGCTTAGGCAATTGTTCTAACAAAGGTGAGTGGACACAGACCTTTCCCCCTTTAAGAAAATAAATGTGAAACCCCCTTCCTCTGCTCGCGCAGAAAGCACCTAGAGTTGGTCCTACCAAGGGACACCACTCTCCCTGGAAGCGCTAGTCTTTCACAGTCCACAGGAGGAGTCTTTCCGCTCTCTCTAGCCAGCCAGGCCTACTGTGCCTCATCTGTGAGCCACACTTACTCTCGTACATACCTAGCCTTGAGGAAGCGGAGCAAGATGTGTTTATGGGCCAGTTCAGTGCCGATATTACTCTGTCAGTCTTATGTGAAGTAACAGAAAAATTTAATCTTGCTAGTTGCTAAACTTATCAATGGATGGTCCAGCTGTCAACTGGAAGCTGTTCAATCTTCTGCAAGCTGAATTGAAACACGATTATTGCTGCACCCTAATAGATGTAGGCAGTTGCACACTACATACTTTACATAATAGTTTTAAACATACCTAATATGTGAACATCTTGGGACCTTGATAGTTTTTTGGTAAGCATTTATTGGTTATTCAAAGATTCTCAGGCCTGCACAGAAGATTATTTGAACATTTCTCTAAACAAAAAACTCCCTTGTAAGTTCTACAAAAATCGTTGGTTGGAAAATGTGCCAGCAGCAGAAAGAGCAATTGAAATTGTAGATGACTTGAAGAAATATGGCCAAGAAGTTGAAAAAGGACGTCTTACAAAAATAAAGTGTAAGTCATTCTGCATCATTCAGGAAACTTGTAAAGATGTCTTGATGCCTGTGAAATTGAAGATTTTTCTGTCGTCAAGCTGTTGAAACGTTTTCTTATAAAATATCAAAGTTATGAACCACTCTTACCTTTCCTAACTGAAGATTTAAGAAATATTGTTGTTAGTTGCTTACAGAATTTCATTGTCGTGAAGAATGAGTACATTTATAAACGTCAACTCCGTACCATGTTTCACTTTTTGACTTCAAAGATAAAAAATTTCTGTTGAGTTCAAGCTGGAAACATTGTTGGCAAGATACCTATTAAATAATATTTAAGGCATATTATGACTTTGTTGAAAGCCTTTCATGTATTGATCTTAGATTCATAGTAACTAATAGCAACAGCTGCTGTAAGAAAATGAAACAATATATTTTGATTCTTCTCAATGCTCAAAAAAGAAAAGTTGTGTGATGAAATTTTACACGAATATCAAGAATTCCTTACAAATGCATAAGAGAACAGAACCTTTTTTTTTTATTATTTATTATATTTTTATTTCCACTGAGCCTTTTACATACAGCTATGCTACAAGGCTATAGGAAAAAGTACATGACATTAGATAAAGAGAAGAAAAAGTGTTCATGATACACATAATTGAAACATATAAACATACTCAATTTTGTACAGTACAATGTTTTATACTATGCCAATCCCCCCTTTTTTTTAATAAGTCACCTCATACAATTTGTACAAACTGTTTTCTGCATTACTATATCTTTCACAGTACCTACTGTTATTAGTTAAAAAAATAAATAAAAATTAAAACCCTAATAGTATTAGTAAAGACGCTGATTGTTTCACCTGGGTGTTTTAGTCCTACATCTAAGATAATGCCTAGGACAGGATTTTGAGTTTCCTTTATTTGGTTTAAAAAGCTTAAATATTTAAATATTCCCCAACATAATAAAAAATGTATTTCTGTAGGTACAACTTAACTGTTTTTAAAAATTTCTTATTAATGCACTCCTTATTTAAACCTGTCAACTTTAGAGATTTATTGTAGATTTTAATAGCTGAGTAAGATGATCCTTTTTGATGTTTACTAACGATGTTTGATGGTAAATAATATTTGTTGTGATCTCTTGTGTTGTACGAATGTAGTTCATCATTTGTGATAAAAAGTTATTTGTTTTTAGTAGCAAATTTTAATACGGCTGGAATATGTTCACATGGAAATGGCAAGATTTCTAATTTACTAAAGAGAAGTTTGCAGGACTGTTTAGGTTTTACTCCGCTCAGAATTCTTATAGCTCTTTTTGTAGCGTGAAGACCTTTTTGGCATCTTGTGAGTTACCCCAGTGAATTATTCCATATGTCATTAAACAATGAAAATAGCCATAGTAATCCATAGTGTTTGTTTTAACATCCACTAATTTTTTCGTACACCTTAGTACGGAACGATCAATATTTAGCCCAAGAAATTTGGTACTTGCTACTTCTTCAATGTTTGTGTTGTTGCAAGGAATTACAATTTCAGGAGGAGGCTTGTTTAACCTAAAATAAATAAATTTGGTTTTATTAGTGTTTAGAGTGAGTTTGTTTGTTGAAAACCATAAGTTTACTATATTCATTGCATCAATTATAACGGTGTTAAGAGACATGGGGTTTTTGTGTGAAAATACTATACTACTAAATATAAAAAACAACAGCGGGCCCAGAATGGATCCTTGTGGGACCCCATGTTTTACTAATTCTACTCTTGATTTTGTAATCACACCAGTGTAATTTTTTATCATTACACTATGATACCTTTCATTTAAATATGATTTTATCAGCTTTATATGATTCTTTCTAATTCCATAGTGTTCCAATTTCGTTACCAAAATATTGTGATTTACGCAGTCGAATGCTTTAGCAAGATCACAGAAAATTCCAATAGTATGTTTTTTCTCATTTAGTGCTTCTAATATATAATTTATTAGTTTGTAAGCTGCTTCACTCGTAGAAGAGTTTTTTTCTAAATCCAAATTGACACGATGTTAAAATTGAATTTTCCATAAAGTGATTTATTAGTCTAGCATATATTTCTTTTTCAAAAAACTTAGAAAATGTTGGTAATACTGAGATTGGTCTATAATTTTCAACACAATCCTTTCTCCCATTTTTATAGGTAGGAGTAACAACAGCATATTTAAGTCTATTCGGAAAGTTTCCTGCTTTTAACATTTCATTACAGATATGAGCTATAGGTGCACTGATTTGCTTACTACATCCTTTTACAACATTATTACTTCAATCTCATGTGTGGTTGTTGGTCTGAATACATTGTCATGTATGGTTTTTGGGAAGGTTGACTCTAACATTTTTAATGGATCATCATTTGAAAAATTTTTTTCCAAAAGTTTTTCTGCTACTTTGAGGAAAAAGTGATTAAAATTTTCAACTAACTGTTGTAACTCTTTTCGACCTTGCTGTCTCTAGGATCGATATTTTTCTTCGCACATACCTTAGTGGTACAAAAAAGTATGAAAAACTGTGGCCAGTTGTAAAAATGCTTTTAATTTTCTCACATGGGCAAGCAGCTGTCGAATGAGGATTTTCTGTAAATCGCCATCTGGAAGTAGAAAATCTGAAATAAGAGTCATATGTAGAAAAGAAGTTAAAAATTTGAGGTAAAAAAATTGTGGTGGTATCAAAAATGTATGCCTAAACGAAGAGTTGAGGTCATCTGTTGCTGGAGCTCAACAGAAGTATATGTTGTACTTACAAGAAGAATGCAAGAAGAAAATTTGTACGGAGGAAAAGAAACGAAGTCTTGAGAGTGAACTTATTTTTACAGTTAAATAAAGTTAAGATTCTTGCAACAGAAGGTGGGTAAAGTGGTACTGGTACGGTAATTAAGATGCATTCTTTACATATGTCTTACCTGCATTTTGTCTATGTGTGCTTGCACATGCCAAATCATAAAATATGTTGAATGTTACAAATTTAATATGGTGCTCTTGACAATTTTAAAGGACAATCATGTCTAGAAAGGGTTAAAATTGTAGGAATTCGACATTATTGAACAGTGTACTGTTAAGCACAAGAAAGGTTACTTCACATGACTTTCGAGGTTATAATCAACTTCAGTTAATGACTTTGTTAGTACTCTTTGATTATATGTAATCTGGACTAATTTGTTACGATTATGTAGGTACTCATTTTATGGTGGTGACTGTCTTTTATTTTATTAGCTCTTACTTACTTTCTTTAGTTAATATGTGAAACAAGAATAAATAATATATGCTTTACTAATACAGCATTTTAGAAATTTGTGGAAAATTTCATTGAAAGTGCTTGAAATTTTTTAGCTTAAAAGATTGGGATCCATGAAGGGTGAAAAATTTTTGTGAATCCCTTTGATGTAACTTAAGGCAGATGGCACTTTTAAGAATTTTTTCTTTCGGTTTTAGCAGATAGTACAAATAACTATGATAATAAACGTATTCCCCTTCCTCATTTTTCCTTTTTCTGATCGCAAAAATGGAAGGTTACAATTAATTTCTGTGAGACTCGAGTTAAAGAATGTGGAATAATTGTTGTGTTTCGGGGCTGGGTAAAGGTCACGATGGTAGTTGTAACACAAATTTTGTAGCAAAAAGTAATGTTTTTTCTCCCCAAATCAAAGATGTTGATTTACATTGGCACATTGCCACAGCGTTGCATAGAAATAATTTTAAAGTTTGCCTCCCTTTTCTGTAATCCATGTTGGTATTTGTGTTAGCCTACCCAGAAACATGTGTTTCCACTTTGATATTTATTTTTACGTAGTAATATTATGGTTATGTATTTCCATGTAATAAGATTGTGAACTCATGTTTTAATAAGGTTGTGTGAAAAGAAATTTACGTTAATCCAGAATGCTTCACGTAATATTTGTTTACCAATGCGGCCATGATGCCAACCGCGTGACGGGAGGAGTTGTGTACGTAAATTCAATGTCACACTTTCAACTGACCAAACAATTTGTGACAGTATGTCCCAGCATAAGGAATTTTCAATAAAAAAAAATTAATCCATTCAGTATTATTTCAAATTTTACTACGGTTTTTTCTTTTTTACTTTACTCCCGAGAGTCAAAGACAGCAGATAGGCTTAGTTCTGAATTGGATGGTGCTGTGGCAAAACAGTTGCCTGTCATTTGGTAGAATCAGAGTTCAATTCTCAGTCCCATTTTCTTTTGTTTCCTTACTGAGACCTTGACATTGTTCTGGTTACCTACAGTAAAAAAAGTATGTATATATATATATATATATATGTGTGTGTGTGTGTGTGTGTGTGTACACACACACAGCCACACACAGACACACACCGGTGCACACACAGACACACACACTGGTGCACACACAGACACACACAAATGCTCACAGACACAGACACACACACAGTCACACACACAGACAGACAGATGCACATATAGACACAGACAGACACACAGACATTACGACATACACACAGACAGATATATATATATATATATATATATTATTTTAAAAAATCATTAATGCAGAATTTAGATCCACTGAACAAGCATATTTTCTGTTCTTTCCATGCATGTGGAAATTACATTGCAGTGTGTTTACAGAAGCTGGAGCATGTGGCGAGGATGGTGCGTGGCTGCGACCGGCCGTTCGGTGGCCTGCAGGTGATCCTGTGTGGTGACTTCCTCCAGCTGGCACCCGTGGGTAGGCAAGGCAAGAAGGTGCGCTTCTGTTTCCAGACACCTGCCTGGGACCGCTGCATCTCCAACTGTTTCGAGCTCACCCGTGTCCACCGCCAGTCTGACCAGGGTTTCATAGACATTCTTCAAAGTATCCGCATTGGCAGGTGCAGTATCACCTTTCCCCTTGCCAAGTTACTGTATTTTAACAAATTAAGTACGTAACTTTTTTTTGTTGTAGTGTAGTTACTTTAGTGTCTGTGATGGTATTTTTTATGGTAATTACTAGTATTTAGAATGTAATTACAGTGGAAAATTATATCCATAATTTTTCAAGGGACCAATGTGAAAAATTATGCATGCGGTAAACGAAACATGCAGAAAAACACCCCTTCCCTCGTTTTAGAATACGTAATTTTGAGAACATAATCTAAAAAAAAAAATGTAAAAAAGTTCACTCCTTGAAAATTTGCACTTTAATTGTGTGTGGCAGATATACTTTCTGCATTCAGCACGCTGTTCTACAATACTCAGTTTAAGTTAGCTAAAACAGAAGAATTTAATAAACCATGGTGCAAAAGTAGGCTTACTCACCAGTGTTCAGTTTCTTTATGGCATTCAGGCTCAAGGAATGCTCCTGCTTTCTTTCATATGTACTTTTGCATTTATTTATAGCACTATTTATTACCGATACATACAGGCTTAAAAAGAAATTTAAAAAACACTTCAATGATACACTTAAAAATACCTAACTCATTAATATAAAAGTATTTTTGTAATTTATTGTGTTAAGTGCTATTCTGATAAAAGTAGAACACACAACAAAATTTATTATTTCTTTAAAAAAGTGTTTGATAGATAGCTACTTTGTTCCACAATTATGTTTCATTCGAAAGGGCAAATGTTCCATCTTAATTATGTGAACTTGATCAGGCGTAACAGCAAGATTTAATCTTCTCAAATGCAGCATACATTTCTGAAAATGATGGCACAGATTCTTCTGTAGCTTCTTCACTTTTTTCTGGCACCAAAGCTTCATCACACAGTGCATAGAAACTCTGAACCTCAAAGGTGACAAGGTCATTGTCACAATTGGCATAGCTTTCAAAGCCAACATCTTGAGGATCCAGCTTTTTCCAGTCGGCTTTAAAGGCTAGGATGTCTTCCTGTTCCACTTTCTTACTGGATGTAGGTGATTCTTGCACAAGACTGTTCGGCAAATGATTTGGCAATGGTTGATTGTGAAATTTTTTACAGTGCTGCAGTACCATAGTGGACGGCCTGTAAAAAGTTGATTTTAAAGGGAGCCTTGTTGACATCTTGAGAGTGTAGTTGGCATAAAGTCCTAACTGAAGCTGTAATAAATTCAGTTCCAGCTCATCACACAACTGAAAGTGATTCAAAATACCTTTAAGGCATGCAAGCTAAAAAAATGTGTAGGTCTATTCAGTTACAACTGCGACTATATGTGCAAGTGGAGACCTGTTCTACTTGCAGTGCATCTGCGCTGTGCTGCACCAGTGCAAATAGCAGGTAGTGATATGTAATTAACGACCAGGATCACATGGATTTGTGAATGCTTCCTAGCATTTGAATGGTCAGATCACTGAAAGGGCCATTGAAACAAGTCTCTTTCCATCATTTCAAGCTGTGTGTGAGTAATTTGCTGGCAAAATTTTGTTTATGGTTGCACTGCGTTTTCCCACACAAGGTTAGCGTTGGACCTGATCTGAACCCGCCATCCATGCAACAAGACGTACTTTCATACCCATCGTAGCTGAACAGTGTCCAATGTGGGTCTCCTAGGCTTTCGTCCACCTGTTGGAACTACGGACACTGGTGCATATTGTAGGTTGTTCGGGAATAAGTGAGCACTTAAGATTTGACCTTTGAAACATATCACTAGCCGTTACTGCTGTGCCGTATCAAATACGACACGACTAAAATAATATACATATTAATTTTTTTTCATTTATGTTTCTTAAATTATTCAGGCAAATTATAATTTTTTTGTGTTATTAACTTGTTTAATATTATATTAACAATAATAAGTGTTTTTGAGTAATTTTGTTTTATTATCGATATTTCAGAAAGTTCACTTTCAATTACAGCTATTTTTTCTTGTTACATTACTTCAAGCTGACACTAGTCACGCTACAGTGTTTTTTCTTAGCTGGACAGTAGCTGCTGAGATTTACATTCCTCTGTCAGTTATTCTGTCGTACCTCCGTCTTCATGCCACGTGCTGTCACAGTTATTTTTTTTTATGTAATATTTGTATGTTTTTTAATAATTAATTTGAATTTGATAACAATTTAAAATTTTATAAGGCCTAACGGATGCATCCAATTTACAAGTAATTTTCTTTTTATTAACTTATTACGTCATTGAATTGGACGTACGTTATTTATTTATCCTATAGAATGGGCATTTATTGTTTCGCTAATTTTATTGTGAATTTAAGGAAAAAATATTATTGTGTAATCAATTCACTATTTACATTTAACTGTGCCTGCAAGATTTGGGCTTTTTATAATTTCAATACAATTTCAGTACTAATGGACTATTCGTCGATGTCAATAATGTTGTGCATTTTATTTAAAAAAAAAAAAAAAAAATGGAAACAAAATATTTAATATTGTATTAAAAATTAAATAATCATTTTGAGCAACCACAAATTTCAGAGTTCTCATTTAATATATTTTCCTCTGGTGTGTATTGTTTACTGTGGCGAGTTAGCCTATTTAATTATTCAAATAATTATTTTTCTTTGCCCGTTGCGTATGGTAACCCAGCATTTATTTAATCGTGTATTGCTTACACTTTGATATTGTTTGTTTACAACAGCTTCCTCTGGTTTTTGTGTGTTGGTAATGTGCCACCTTCTGTTTTCTTCTATGTTTTGATTGGTGGGCATTTTTTGTGTTTATTTGCCAGGGACTGTTGTTTTGGTTTTATGATTAATGGCTATTTTAAATAATTCATTAACCTACCATACGCACACGGTGCACTGCATTCAATTAAACATTAATTAGAATTACATTACTGCTTGTACGGTGGGCAGTGAATTACCTAATGTACTTCCATGTATTTTCCTATTTGATTACGACATTACTGAAATAAAATCAAATGAAAACAATCTCTCTGTATTTGATACATTTCTGAACATTTATTTATGATCTTATTTACATACTTACTGAAACTTAAACACCCACCAATACAAAATAAAGTGACTGAATCACTGAACATCTAACCTTCATCTGCGTTGATGCACTATATTGCTTCTAACTCTCCTAGCTGTAGACATAGTTAAAAATTCCACCGAGAGGTGCCATCAGAGTTAAGCTTCACTAAGAAGGAGTGTATTCAGAGGCGGATTTATAGTTATGTTGATGGGGGGCTACACCAAAATTGCCGCCCCCTTTTTTATTATTAACATTAAAAAAAACTTGACACAACTAAATTCCAGCCACCATTACATCGAACCCCTGCCAACTGCCACTGCCAGTAGGTATAACATTTAGAATGAACACGAGTTCATAATATAATAGGCATAAAAAACTTTAGAGGATAGTGCCCTTATTTTAAGACTTTTTAAATTTTATGAGCAGTAGCAGAGCAATGTTTAAATTAATTTTTAGCTCAAGTGAGCTGACCGTCATCTGTATTTATTTTTATGAGCCTGAAAGCAGTAAATAGTTAGTTTATCTCCAACTACAACTTCACAGAACAAGCGGTAAAAATATATAAACAAATACATATAATATTGAAATAATTCTTAAGAATTTTTATATCTTATTCAGCTTTCTATTTAAATAATTGACATACTTCTTTTCGTAACTAAGAAATTGTCACAAACAAATATTTTAACACAACTTCCCCCATAAGGCAGAACACACTAATAATGTAAAGCTAAAGGTGCATTGCCATAATCAGTACAGTGTACACACAGTTATAAACACTATTTAAATTGACAAAACAAACATTGAAATTATATTTACTAAAATAACAATATGTAATTAAATGTTTGAAAAGTTTATTACAATTTCTTTATCTGTAAGTTCTCTGGCCACAAAAAATATTCAGTTTCATGAAAATTTAACCAAATTTCAGGTTAGTTTCCTTATCACACACTGCCAAATAAACTGACTTGATTAAATTTCAGAATTTTTTATCATGGATACTTGAACAAATATGAACATTTATATAACACACTGAAAAATAACACGCTACATCTCTGGATTATTTTACAAGATCTTTCTTCGTGACTGTCCATGAGCAAACGAGTCTATCAAATCATCGTAGTTGACTCGCTTTGTTATGTCCGATTCAATTGCTAGGACTGCAAACCAGTTCAAACGATCATGGGAAGTTGTAGACCGTAGATAGTTTTTTATTCTTCGCATCACTGAAAAGGATCTTTCTGCCGAGCAGTTGGACGCCGGTGTTGTCAAAAATATTCTCAAAGCTATGTTGATGTACGGGTACAACTCTAGTAGACAGTTATCATAAATAAATTTGCAAAGTGTGAAAATTGTGCGTGGAGGTTCATCTATGCCCTTGACAAAGCAAAAAAAATGGATACATTCACCGAGAAAAGCTTCAGCCTCTGGCATGTCCTCTTTGTACTCACTGCTTAACGGGCGGCTCTGAGAGCATTGTTTGTTGAAATCGTCGCCTAGATAGGGTTGCAGGCGGCAGGATGGGGAGGGAGGGAGGGGTGGCCGGCTCGGACGAATAGTGTGACGGCGCGCAAGCAGATAACTGTACGCTGTTGCCACATCAGCACGCGCAGAGAACGAAGCAAGGACACCTGCAGCTGCAGCCTTTACGAACGGAACTTGACCACTTGCGGAGTTGCGCTTGAACTCAGCTGCAGAGCTGACGAAACCAATCGCTCACCCGCTTGTTCCACAAAGTATTGCGAAAAATTCATGAAATATCTACCACTTGGCCTACAGATTATGGAGATTCTTACAAAATTGTTAAATGTTTTACACATTCATTGATTTACGTGTTAAAAATTGTGACCTAAAGGCCTTTCTCATTGTTTTACTCGAAAACCTGCTGAAAATGGTCCGCTAAAAATATGCTGATATCTCGAGTTTCGACAACATTGTATACTTACCTCTTGAACCTGAATAAATACAGTAGAACCCTGTTATAACATTTTTCAAGGGACCTGTGAAAAAAAGTGTTATATGCAGGAAAATGTTATAAGCAGGAATCAATATTTTTACACCAATAAATGGATGTTACACAAAAGTAACTTAAACCTTCATAGTTTATGTAAATTAGATAAGCTTATAATGAGATTAAATGAGGCTGCAGTTACTGTGCCATCAGAAACATGATGAACAGATACATTGTGTGTATATTAGAGGCTTTCCCCACTTTTTTCTGTAGGTTCATGCTCATCCTCAGGATCACAGTCTTTAATATTACTGTCATGTACACTTATGACACTTTCCCAGATATAAAATTGTTTCTTACAGCTTAGTTAATCTAAAATAATCCAGTTACGAAAAAATTTACCCGAGTTGTGGTTATTGGTTGAGAAAAAAGTGATGTTAGATGTTATATGCAGGAAATGAAAATACCAGTGTTGTTATAAGCAGGAAATGAAAGCATTATGCCTTATGGATAATTGGTGGGACCAAAGAAAAGTGATGTTATATGCAGGAAAATGTTATATCCAGGAATGTTATAACAGGGTTCTACTGTATGAAAATTTAATATTCTATAAACGTAACTTTTCTGAGTGTAATATTCATGGACCTTAGATATGTTGCATAATATTTTTATATTGTTTCATGAACAGGTTACCAAGCCACAAATGAGCTTATTACCTTAAATGCGCAAATGTAGAAAGGTACTTGCAAATCATGCAGCATAGGTACTATGACAAAAACAGGTGGTAAGAACGAAAAAAAAAAAAAAACAGACAACAGTTTCTAGTTAGCCTTCCTAAGAAAAAATTGACTTATAAGATTACCTTACTATCTGTGCGTCTGTTTTTGTGACTGGTTATGGGCCTCTCCTTATGGGCCCCTTCCCCCCCCCCCCTCCTGCCAAATATATTTTGAACACAAGCATCGATTTCAACCCAACTCTATAAAATAATAGGACCTGACTTTTATACTTTTCAAAAACCCTTTGCACTGTCTTTCAAAATGTTGGCCATTTGAATTGTTTGTGTGATACGGTATATCTTTAACTATTCAGTGAATTCTAACCAAATTTGGTACGCTCAACGAACATGTAATGTGTATTAGGTTTTGATGTTTTTTGATCACAGGTCTGCCATTTCGAAAGCTAGTACCATCTAATTTATGCTATATTTCAGAAAACGTTGAAACTAATATTGTAAAATTTTGTAGTGCGGTAGTGTTATGACAATTAGTCTTATACACATATTAATTAAGAAGATTATTCGCTGACTTTCTAAATGGTATCCATACGAAACGCACACATATTAGAAACATAATATGCGTAAAATACATGTACCATATATGTACACAGAAAACAGTATCAATTGAGCTTGGCAATCGTTAGACAAACAAATGTTTCGAATAAAATCGTACACATGCGAAAACCCATGCAGACCTAGTAATGCAATAATTACAATTATCTTACACTGTTCTTGCAAGCTCAGCAAATTTCAGAAGCAGATTAAATATATACAAAGAACTTAATTTAAATATGTTTCCTTATAATATTCAGTAATGTAACGTAAAGAAAATGCACTAACTGTCAATGTGGAAGTCATTCCTCTTTTTTTTTCTTTTCTTAGAAGCCTTAATGCATGTAAAAACTGCAGTAAAGAAATGAAACGTCGGATTCTCTTGAAATAAGCACACAGAAATACAGAATCATTTAAAATAAGACACATCCAGTTATTCCAGTCAAATTATAAAAATGCACAAATCTATACAGGTCTACTAATGCAATAATGACTGTATTTGCAATTTCACAAAATTTCAGAAGTATAATGACAAAATATACACAAAACAACTAAATGTATACACGTCCCCTTATTATATTTAGTTATAAGTATAATTAACATGATGCGCACTGTCTATATGTGGAACTCATTCTGCTTCTTCATTTTTAAGATACCTGTACGCTGACTTCTGTACTACAGTTATGAATGAATACAGGTTCGCGAATTGTATTCCGAACTGGGGAAATATGTCCTAGATTCTGCGATTTCGGCCAACATGCAATACATATTAAATGGCTTCAATTTTTAGAATCATTTCCTGTCTTCAAAATGTTTCAGTCATTATTTTTTCTGTATGAGGACTTTCCAGTTTATCTGCCATCACTATAAAGTAGTAGAATTCGTGCTCAGTTATGTTCAGTGCTCCTTGCATTTGGTAAAAGCTTTGATGCGTCTTTTTTAAGTGACGGATGTCATCACCAAAAAGAAGTTATTTTTCTGTCTAGCATTTTTCATTAGGCCTAGTGACTTAGCAGAAGGAGCATATTTCACCTCAACCAGAGCATTTTCCTCTGTAACGAAACCATCTAGACTTGCACCAAAATTACCACGTACGAAATTCACAAATATGTCACACCTGTCGATATTCAAAACTATGTCTGCTTCGAAGCTCTTAATAGGGATGTATTTATTATGGATGCCATACGCCAAAGCAAGTGTTGCAATATTAGGTTTGTACAGAAAAGTCTCTTGACAAAACTACAACAACACGTGGAATCTTCCCGCTGACAAACCTCTCAATAATTACTTTATGTTAAACGACCTTGTCGTATATCATGCCATATTTCACTTTCTCTTTGTGCAACTGTCTGCACAGCAGTTTGGTCTCATTGTTATACAGTAACTTGAAAATATTCGGCAAAAAACTTGCATGTTTGCTGTATGACCTCGGTATTTTCAGGATCCAATACATTTTGTCCATAGTCTTCATCTGGAGGAGCTAACACTTTTATGTATTTTTGTTTGTTTCTTGCTTGGGCAGTCAAGTCTAGACGCCATTTGACTGCTTCATGGGGCTGCATTTTACGCTTGATCAGCATCTTGTGAGTCTGTCCTGAACTCCGACCAGTCAGGGTTTGGAATGGGCTCAGTACTCGCGAATGACCACGCAAGAGTTGTAATCCAGCGACGTTAACAACTTCTTTGAAATGATTCCTGTTGCGAAAAAATTGATACTATTTCCAGCATTAAATGTGACCAGAAGACTCATATAAAACTCAGCTGAATACGTAGTTTTATTTGCAATGAGTCGTGGAGCTTTTTCTACGAGACGATCAACAAAACCTTCATACACTAATTAGTGAATGGAGACGCTTCTAAGATTATGTCCTATTCCATTGCAGTTGATAGTTTATTAGAATCTAATTTTTGTAACATGTGTGTGGCCTTATACTAGAGTCAGTTGAGTCATTACTGTCACAAATACAGCAGTATTATTCCTAGCTTCAAGAAACAATAATTTACTTGCCTTCTCTCCGATTATCACGGCGTGAAACAAAGAAAGTTTAAAAGCCTTTAAATTTATAAATAGAAACTACTTTCATAACGACTCAAAAGTATGTATTAATTTCAACAAAAAAAAAAAAATAAATAAAGGAGTTAAATAAAATTCAGACTTCATAAATATAAGAGAAAGGAAATACGTAATATATTAAATAAATAAATCAATTGTGTATAGACTTAATTCTTGTCTGGTCGGCAACCTGCAAACGAAGCGCAACCTGTGCCTGCATTTTATGCTGTTGAAGTAGTCTGCAGTCTGTAACACAGTAAGTCGTCATACTTGCACAATCAGGTGATAGTGATTTTCGTGGCTGAATCACGCTAACGTACCATTCAGTCAGAAAAAACTAGCAGCTGAGTTGTTTGTGCAAGTATAAGACGAAAATTCTTTGGTTTAGTTCATAAATGTTGTCGTTAAAGGGTATGGAAAGGTACGATGTCAAGCGGACGACTGGAATACTAAATCGTCAATAAATTCTGAACTACTCATCAAACTTCGATGAGATATTTTTCCGAGTAAATATTTTATCAGCGGACGTTTATTTATATAGCACTATGCGGTGGTATGCTTTACTTTCTAATAATAAATTAAAAACGGGGTTTAAAATAATAAGGGTTTGAAACTACAAAAATGGAAAACTTAAATTTTTATAATTTTTAATATGATAATATCTGGGCCTCTATAATAACCGAATTTAAGAAAATGCTTAAGTTTTGATTTTAAAATAATTTTAGTATCCGAAAATCTCTGCGCGAGAGGTTTACTGATGTTAAAATTATTTTCGCTTGAAAACGTGAGTATTTTTTATATTCGGTTGTTATAGAGGCCTAGATATTATATTAAAAATTATAAAAAATACAATTTTCCATTTTTGTAGATTTTGTGGTTTCAAGCTCTTATTTCTATTTTTTGTGGGTGCTCAAATTCAAGCACGCGGTGTTAAATTATTGCCAAAGTTAATATTTTCGATTTATTTCATTACGCACATTGGTCATGGTGTAGTCAGCCGCATTAGAGTCGTTTTTCATGTGCAACAAATGCATAGTAATCAATGGGAATGATAAATAGCTGACATTGCCTTTACGGATTAGAGTGAAAAGAATAAAAATATTTACATGCGACTCACACAGGGAAATTCTGATATAGGTCTTAAACATTGTTAGATATTTTTATTTTGCATGTGACTGGAGAAATGGTACACAACTGAATGTTAGTTTTGTCTGTGCGACTATAATTGTTATTCCAGCCATTGGGCAAGGCCGTACGCAGCGTTTGACAACATGTTCCAGTTCGTTGACTGTACGTAAGTTAACTTACCACAGCAGAAGCAGCACTGTAATTGTGTTCGTAACTTAGTCTGCCTCATCCACCATCCACTAGAGATAAATGGGACGCCGTATGCATCAACATTCCCTTTTTCTATCGCTTTGTGTTATTTCTCAACACCAGTTTAAGATATTGACGTATGAGGTGTTGCAGCCACACCTGTAAACATAACAAACTTTTTAAAATTATGAATTATAGTATTTAGCTCTCGTATAGTATCAACACATGTTGTAATACAACTCTTCTGAATTGCTGCTTCATTTTTTATGTAAGTGTTGACTGTTGTTGCTCATTGCTGGAACATCTTGTATCGCTAGTATGCTCTCCAATCGGGAAAATCCTATACTAGAGGTAACTGCAGTCCAGGTACTTGCACTGTTAAGATCGTTATAGCCAGTTTCTTCATTATGTATTTTGTATTCATGGTGACAGGCAGAACATTCGAAAATTCACTGACAGTGAAGACCGTTTTCCACCTCTTTATTTAACACCAATTCTCCAAATGTATGAATATTTTAATGAATGATCATGTTCCATTGTAAAGAGCTTGGGGAAAACATAACTAGGTGTGAAAATTCTGTTCCCGCACAATTAGGTCCATACGATGATGTCCAAGATTATTGATATTTAGTTATAACTAGGGGCCCCTGATTTTCGCGAAAAGAATTTCGCCCCACTTTGTTTCAGTGACTTACGCGTACATCTGCAGTTCTACTTCATGGTTATTGGCAGCGTGTCTTTGTGAAGTGATGTCTCTCATTTGACTTTGCCAATCACAATGACGTTACTACAACTTCACAAGTCTGTGACTTGCCAGTAAAACCTCAAGACACGTCACAGCTAAGACGTCCAATTACTCGTTATGAAGCAGAGCTGCAGATGTGCACGTAAGTTACTGAAATAAAGTGGGGGAAAAATTCTTTTCGCGAAAATTATGGGTCCCTAGTTATAACAAGAAGTGGCTATACAATTTCCGTCGTTAAACGCACAACTGAATACCGACGTTAAGAATTATAAATATTAACCATTTAATGACTGTCCATGGTTTATTGAACAATATTTAAAGCATCGCTTATGTTCTAGTTGTAAAGAGGCCTATAGTACAAATCCTTAGTCTACATGTAAAATTAACATTGCCATAGTTAGTTGTATTTATGCTCTACTCAAGCGAATTTTTAAGATAAAAAATAGGCCTATAGTACATATCCTTAGTCTACATGTAAAATTAAAATTGTCATAGTTAGTTGTATTTATGCTCTACTCAAGCGAATTTTTAAGATAAAAAATTAGGAATTCAAATATTTTATTAATTCACTCATTCTTACACTATTCATCATTAAAAAAAAAAAAAAAACTACACCAAGTGTTATCAAAATCTACAAACGTGCTCTGTCAACCGTGAACAGCCTGCATACAAACCAGAACAAAATAGTGACAACAAAAATAACAGTTATTCCTTATGTTTCTACTTTATATTTCCTTAAATGGTAAGTAGTGTTTGTTTGGTACAGTGATGTAGAGCAAATATACGTGTCAACTTTTATGATAGACATTTATTTGAAAGCTATTTAACAACTCCGAGCATCAGTTACGAATAACTACGCAGATATTTTTAATGGCATAATACTAGGAAAGAGGGACAGAGATGCTGTTTAATGCCATGGAACAACCACTTTTGTGTTTTAAAATGTTTCTGACCATACGGTCGCCGATACTGGCCTGCCGGTAAAAAAAGTTAGCAAATTATTTGAGACATGTTGCGCATTCGCAAATCGCAACACACGTCTGAGACACCGTGGTCACAAACTGCCAGCTCGTTTTAGCTTGACAGTAACAATCAAAGCCACCACGGCAACCCTAGATATTTTGGTTTCAAATAAAATTCGTTCATAGTGACAGGCCTATAGATATTGTAACAAATTATTTTTGAACATCTATGGGGGGAAAAAGTAATAATTTTCAAGGTCACAAATAAATTATTTGGTGTAACAAAGAAAATGTAACACACTTAAAAAAAAAAAAAAAAAAAAAAAAAAAAAAAAAAAAAAAAAAAAAAAAAAAAAAAAAAAAAAAAAAAAAAAAAAAAAAAAAAAAAAAAAAAAAAAAAAAAAAAAAAAAAAAAAAAAAAAAAAAAAAAAAAAAAAAAAAAAAAAAAAAAAAAAAAAAAAAAAAAAAAAAAAAAAAAAAAAAAAAAAAAAAAAAAA
>PNEQ01013702.1:0-10286 GCA_003012365.1 Medauroidea extradentata | reverse complement strand
AAGTTATGTAATATTTGTATTTCAGGTGAGACATATAAATGTAATAGGCCCTATGTCAAATATTTTTTTAATAATGATACATACATCTTATAGAATACATTTTGCAAAGTTCACAGTTTTAGTTAATGTTGGCTTGTGTCTAGAAAAAATTTTCTATAATTTATGTACATAAATAGTGTAAATAAAACAATGAAATAATAAACTTGTCTTCTGTACCCAGTAAATGGCCATGGAGTTCAGTTATGGCATATCAGATAATCACTCGAGCTAAATGACAGCCACGAGTCTTTTATACGTGCGCCTTTATCATCTTATACCTGGCGGAAAAATATACAGCGTTGTATGAATATATATCCAACTGGTAGAGTCTTATAAAGGTATTTTAAAACATTCCCTTAGTGAAAATTAGAAGTACGGAATGAAACTGTCTTGAGTATGAAACCTACGCCACTCTTCCGACAATTCGGAGTATCATAAGAATTACGGCTAACATAATACAAAATCTCACCCATAAAATATAGCTTGTTATAGATATATTTATTATCTACATTTACTTTATGAATGCATTTGTTGTCTTACACAAAACCAATAACACTCGTTCGGTACATCAACACACTACTCATTTCAGATATAGACTCAACAGTACTGCGTGGTCAGACTATTGAGTAAAGACAGGTTTTACTCAGTGTTAGGCCTACTGTATCTCAGATGTATAGTAAAACCTACAACCGTTACACTCTTATCTACCTGAAGACATGATGACATTCTGTCATGGTGTAGGCCTATACATACAAACGTAAATGCATGCTGCATGCCTGGCAAATTTAGCTACATGAACATTCTGTATTTTCCTTTTGACAGACCTCTGTTGGCTATATAATGGCAGTCGTTTGTTTTTACACTTCGCTCTTCCCATTGTGGATCGTTTTCTGTTACACTATCGCGCCGACAACATTCACACGTGGCCGCCGACTTCCTTGCAGTGTAGCTCAGATTACAGATGAGTCCACGCAGATACTGCTCAAGGCTGCTCCTCAGGATGATAACAGACGTGGCAACTACGCTCGCCTGCTCCGCTTCCCCGTTCCCCTTTGGATGCGCGCGCACCTCCCAGTACACGACCCATTACTCCGCAAATATTTAATTTACGTTAAGACCTCTCACGCTTTTCCTAGATGAGATACAGTTACGCTACCACTGACTTATTTATGTGTTTAATCGTAACGGAATTCGCTATATAATATTTAATCCACTAAACTACATAGCCTGAAACGTGCAGCGATTTTAATATTTAAACTATCGATTTAATACGTTTTTTATAACGAAAATATTTTTTTCGTCTTATAGCGAGTTAGTCGTCTTCAAAATCTGTATTACAATTCTTGTTTGAAAGTTAAATCATGAAAACTGAATGCGTAAAGCGACTTTCGATTTTACATTGAAATACCTATCTCTCCCACACTGAACATATGGATCGAGCCGGCCCTTAATGCTGACACGTGTTCTGCAATAACTGCACGATCCAAGTCAACTCCTGTAGTGAAGAAACCATATCTTGTGTTTAACTCATCGTACACCTTCTTTCATCTTGTGAGTTCGCAATCAAACTGTCGACTATGACGAAATATGTGTTCGTTTTGAAGTTATTTCAGCCACTGAAGTCAGTTTCGTTTTCACGGGTTTCCCCTGCTTGAAGTTTAATTTTCTTATGTCGTTTGTTTGAATCTTCATATTCCATGATATCAGACTTGACAAGAGCTCCATTTTCATAAAAATCAAATTCTTCCCTAACACTTCTTACATATTCAGTTAGCGAGTTATACACTTTAGCGGCAACAGAAAGGTCAATGTCTGTTTTCGGAAGCATCTTACTGGTAACGTTGAATCTTTCCAATAAATCACCCCACAACAAAGAAAGAATTGCAGTTTCCAAACGTTTTACTTTTCTCAGATACCCAGAGGCTTCACTTAGAGTGCAAGATTTTTCTGTTTCGTCATTCGCAATGACTGTAAGTGCTTCTGTAACTTCGTTCCAATCACGGTTGAGACTTTTACAAGCATCAAAACGGTCTGACCAACGAGTTTTTGATAAACTTTTTAAACTCACATTTTCTTTCTTTGTCAAACAGACTTCGAGTACTTCCCACCTCTTAGTAGAACTTGAGAAAAAAGCGTACAGATTTTGGAGAAGCATGAAAAAATCATTACTTTCTTTGCAGGAACTAGCTGCGTGCTCCCCGACCAAATTTAATGAATGAGCTGAGCAAGGTGTGTATGCAGCTATAGGACTCACTTGGCGTATTCTCGTCTGTAAACCAGTGTACTGGCCGGACATATTGGAAGCATTATCATAAGATTGGCCTCTGCAGTTCTTTATGTCTATATCATGACGTGAAAGCAAGGCGATAATGGCATTGAAAAGTGATTCTGATTTGTGACCAACACATGGAAGAAAACAAAGAAATCTTTCTACAGGCTCTCCATTTTCTAAAACATATCGAATTATTACTGCCAACTGGTCAACATGAGATACATCAGGGCTGGAATCTACGATAATGGAAAAATATTTAGCCACCTTAACTTGTTCTACTATTTCTTTCGTTACTCTTTCTGCCATAAGTTTGATAAACTGTTCGTAGGTAGTTGAAGACAAATATGAAGTATTGCCTTGTCCAGGATTACCATACCTAGCAATATGCTCAGACAAAAGTGGGTCAAACTCAGAAATTAATTCAAGGCACATGACAAAATTCCCACTGTTGCATGATGGTCCGAATCTCTCAACGTGCCCCCGAAAAGGTAAACCAGCAGCTGCCAGCGATCGGATCACTGCGACGACTCGTCTCAAAACATTACGCCAATACCTTTTCTCATCTTCAATTTGAGTTAGTAGCCTCGCGTCAATTTTTCCGGATGCAGATGATCTGCTCTTCATAACTAAAACGCATGACTTATGTTCATGTGAATTTTATTTTCATGTTTCCTCAAACTTTCGTTGCCGTGTTTCCAGTCATGAAATCCTTCTCTCGCCAATGCTGTTTTCCCACCAAATAACTGACAAGGAACACAGAAAAGTTTACCAGTACTCTCAGAATACATTAAATAGGACCGTTTTATTTTCTGGCCATTAACCAGCTCAGTTTCAAACAATGTTTTAGATAGATATCGGTACTGCCCGCCAATAAATCTTTTTGAGCGACTTAAATCAATTTTGTCAATATCTTGATTAATTCCCTAATTTAAGATGTACTCGCGAGTAGCATTATCTACATTCCATAAAGCTGGATCATCTATAGTATTTTCAACATTATCTTCAATATGAATATTTTCGAGCGAGGACGAAGTACTTGGCTTTTTGCATGAAAGCTGTGGAAAAATAGGAGCACTAGAGTTCAACTGTACATCTAAACACCCTGGAAGCTGAACGAGGTCGGTTTTTGGACAAACATCTTTGCATTGAATGTTGTCATCGGCAGAAGAAGATGAGGTTGATGATTCACATTGAACTACTTGTACAGTCTCCGTTTTTTTATAGAAACTGTAGATTTTAGGAGTCTTTTCTAGTACTTCAAGTTGTTTTTCAACTTTATCTAAAGCTTCTTTTCTGTAAGCAGTGCCGCTTAACCGTTTTCGTCCATCACTCATGTTTGTGTTACTCATCTGAAAAGAAATATGGATGATATTTTACATGACGTTTCATTTTACGTAACTTATAATAAAATGACCAAGGTTCACAAGGCTAGCTCAAAGAGCACCCGGAAAACAGCATGAGACAATTGTGTGATATATAAAGGGCTTAAATCACTGGTATCTTATGCCATTTTACCTATTAATTTTCACAAGGAAACTTGAGAAACAGTTAAGATACTGTGTAGTAAAACATTATAAATGTCATAATGACAGCAAAACGTTCGGGGCCACTTGTATAGTTATATGGCCTGATGTAAAAAAACATAAGGGTAGGTCCTAGGGCTATGTAAACTAAAACTTATATCTTTCGTTTGACAGCATGTTGTCAGACCACTTGACTCCCACCTATGCAATGCAATACGGGTTCAATTTTGGGGTAGGTAGGCCCAGATTGATTTTTCGCATGTGGGGAACTTGGTGGACGTTGCCGTTGGCTGGCACTTTCTCGGATAACTCCCAATTCCCAAATAAGATGTAAACATCAGACTCGGTTACCGAGGACTTTGGACATTTGGCATACTTCTCCAACTCAGTATGTTATCGTTTTAAGGTGGGATCTCACTCGCTATAAGCATAATGTGATTATTTTTAATTCAAAGGAGAGTGTGAAATTTACTCTTATAAGCGTGAATTACGTTTGCCTTGCGCTACAATTAATGCAATTTAATTGAAGTATTAACGTAGAGGCCGAATAATTAAAAATATGATTTTCATGTCCCTAAAAATTGCTAAAAACTGCTTTTTCAGACAACTGTATCTAGAAAACTAAGTTACTTAACGGATTCCAAAAACGCCAGTGTGATTTTGAACCACGTTTTGGAGAATTATAATGACAGCCACTGCTTTTAAAGAGACATAGGATATTGATAGTAGTAAATCTCTACACGCCAATTGCATTATAATGTGCTTGACAATGGCCGGCACGCTATCGACTTTGTGCCTCACATATACAAACGCAGCCACACTAGATAGGAACCTTAAAGAGTCCTATGCACATGCACTCAAAACGAGTTGGGGCGAGTTGCGACTATTCTTTTTTTGGGGGAACTATCAAGCTCTTATTACATTTGTATATATACGAAAGGAACGCACATTTTAAAGATTGCTTCTACCAATAAAAAAAATTCGGCATACTTTTTAGAAATGTGATTTTTGGGCCTCTCAAAATGGCTAAAAACGGCTTTTTCAGCCTGTAATATCTCAGAAAATTGCAATAAATGATAGAAGCATGCATCGGGCTTCAAACAATACTTTACGCAAATAAAATGTTATGGTTACCGCTGTAACTCAAATAGGAAAATTAATAGTTGTAACACCCTACACGCCCTAATTGCGTAGATGTGATAGTGCGTTACTTTACTTCCGCCGGCCGGTTGCACCCTTACCGCTTTGCTTCACACACATTGACGCGACCTGCCAAATTAAGTCATTTGTTACCTACCGAAATATTCTTCAAATGAGTACCAACAACTCGAGTGAATATAATTACATAAAAACCAAACACAAATAAATATATCAACAATACTTCATATCTCATGCTTTACTTACCTTAAGCAAAATAGTAAATGATCATAATTCTGGTATTCTTAACGAAATATAGTAAAGCAACTCAACAGTATAACGCAACATACCACCACACAATGCAACCACTAAGTTGGAACAAGTACAAGTGCATGTCAATTGTCATCGGAACCTCAACTTTGAACTTCCTTGCAAGACCAAAGGCGAAGCGCACCAATAGAGCTATGTCATATGGTACGACATTATATCGTGTTACACTGATACCAAGGAAAAAAATAGAACATAAAGTTTCAGTTGCAAAGCAGCAGGTGAAGCCACCTTCAAGTGTTTTGAAACAAAATATGCGACGTTAACACGTAACACGCCGGACTAGCCCACAGAATGGCGTACGTGAGGAGTCCCCTAGTGCTTTTGTCATGCACACCAAAGGTCGGGTTTCGGTTGTCAGACGGTTTCACTTTACTCCTTCCTTCATGGGCTGCACGCGTATTCTACTAAGTGGAGGACATGTGCAACTGTTTACACCATGAATGTTACACACATAGCACAACATAACTGTGTTTGATTTTTGGAGTAACTAAAAAAAATTCTATCTATTTTCAAGTTGTTTAGTTTTTTTCACCCTGAAAATATGCCGCCCCTAGTATTTTGCCGCCCTGGGCTATAGCCCGCTAAGCCCCCCCCTGTAAATCCGGGCCTGAGTGTATTATGCAATCAACATGGTTTATTGTAACACACTTAAAAGTATTGGAAATAACTGTTATAGGTGATTCGGAATAAAGTGAGCACTCAAAAAAGCCCTGATTAATTTTTATTTTCTGCCAGTTTATATCTTTCCGCTGCATGCATACATCAACATTGCCACGTGCTTTTATTTACATAGGCTTGTACAATGTCTACATTTACGTTACTCTGCTGCGATAAATTTTAGCTACAATATGTACTTATTAAATGCACGGGTGTTGAATATGTGCTACACTCAGTAGTAATCTTAGTTATAAATACCTGCAGGTAAACGTCTTATAACGCTGGTTTATCTGCATCTAGTCTTACGTCGCTGTTACCGCTACGAATCTCATAAACGCATACACAGCATATTCAAACTTTTAAATTAAAACCGCCACTAAAACAGACACGACGCACGCAGCTCAAGAATTCAAGTTCTGTTCAGCATACTGCAATGAACGACGACAACACAGTAAACAGAAACAATAACTAACGTATTTTCTAAATGTGTGAAACAGGGAAAAAATGCTGTTTCTATTTCCAAAGACTCAGGCTGGCGATCATAAAACATAACAACTTAAAGTACTAATGACTTCACATCATTTAGCAATGATATTCATAAACAATCACTTCTAATACTATTGAATATGTTCACCAGAAACCCATATTCATTACACAATGGAGACGGACAAACAAACTGGAAGCGGCGAAAACCTAACTCTGATGCCATCTGTCGGTGAAATTTTAAACTGTCTCTGTGGCACGAAGCATTAGCGGCATGTGCCTACGATAATCGACTCGGTTGCATCACTTTGTGCTGGCGCTAATTAAATGAAATTATACAGTCAGTAGGTATGCCAGTAAGAACTTAAATATATATTTTAAAGTATACTAAATACAGAGAGATAATTTGCATTTGATGTTGTTTCACTTATATTGTATTCAAATAAGAAAATACACGGAACTACATGCAAGTATTCGCTACCAACCATACAAACAATAATGTAACTGTTGTTAATGTTGACTTTTATGCAGTAACAGCTAGTGATTTTTTTCGAAGGCTAAATCTTTAGTGATCACTTTATTCCGAATGACCTGTGGCTATAGTTAATATCATTTCTAAATGGTATGATGTCATTGGTACTGTGTTCTGTAAATTGTCACGTCTTGCAATTGCTGAAACAGCATTTGTGAGATGTTTTGGATGGCTTTTATGTAAGTTAACATGCCACAAGTCGTGGAGCGTATGTGTCTTATCGTGTTTTGGTCTTGATGATTCTAATGTAGATGCTACAAGATATTGATCCATGAAGATGTGGAATGCTGTAACTTTTGTATGCTGAGATTCGTAAATAAATTATGTACAATGTGAAATGAAATTTTTGTTGTTGTGTTTTAATGGTATTAAATAGTCCTGAATTAGTCGGCACAATCAGTGCAGATTCGTTGAAACCAAGATAAAAACTATTGATAATCTTTAAAAAAAAAAAAAAAGTTATTTCCTGCATATTGTGTCACCATGTTTGCTTTGCAAGGAAAGGTGTGGTTGAATCATCACATTTTGGGTACTTGTAATAGGAACTTTTTTTTTTTAGCATACACGTACTGTATTTGGTTGAAACATGCCCTATCATACTTCCACTGCTCTATGTAATTCATAGATTGTGCACTATTATTAAAGGCATCACAACTAATTTAGCTATCAAAATCTGTATGGCCAGGGCCGGGAATCAAACCTGGGTCCTCCGGAATGCCAGTACAGTGTGTTTAGACTGTTTCACAGTCATACTCGGTATGTAAATAATGGTTACTAAGGTTTTTCTGGATATTTATCTTTCAGCTGTTGTACTACTCTTTACCACTGTGTAATCTAAGCTGGGTAAATAACAAATGAGGTGTAAATATTTCATTGCTCCCAAAAATTAATGTCTTGAGCTACATTAAAGTATCAAATTTTTATGTGCTTTTAAAAGTGCACACTGTACCATGTATCATCCATCTCTTCAGCTGCTTAAATATTACCAGTAGATTCAGGTATCGGTGGGTATCTAGCTTGTGAGTCATTTTGTGTTAATACTGTGTTTTGTACAAGCTATTAATTTGCTGTCTTAAGAGTGCAGAATGTAAATATATGCTAAAAAAAATTAAATCTACAAATTTTTGATATTTAGAATTCAAGAATCACAAAACAATTCTACATAATTACATGCCAACTTTATGAGCAAACATTTAACCAGTAAAATTTGTTTGTTAAGCATGACCTCTTGTGCCGTAATTAAATGTGTATGTTGTGACGTCATAGATCATTCTTCAGAAATACTTTATTGGGGCAAAATTTTTGCTCAAAAATTTTGCAAGAACTATTGTCTAGGATTGCTGTTTTTTCATTTTTGCAAATTGGCTTCGCAGGATAAATTTCGCACTGATACTTTTAGTGCTGAGTTATGTACCATGCCCATCACTTTATGGATGACTTTCTTTCTTTCAGGGTAACACCAGAGATTTCAAAGAAGCTGGGAGAAACATCCAGACACAATATAGAGACTGAAGGTATCTTGGCAACACGACTGTGTAGCCACACCAAGGATGCCAACCTCATCAATGAGAACAACCTGGAGAAACTTCCTGGTACACTTCACTTAGTTCTCTTTAGTACTACCCAGAGCCAATACTGATTCATCTTTGCTGTTAAGCTTTTGGTGCAGTTCATTTTCTGAGTTGTTTATATTCCAGAATGTAAAATCTGCATAATTCACTGAAGTTATCTTTTTCATTGGTTCTCTCTTAATTTTGAAACTTGGTAACCACGTATTACGTAAACAGGTACAAGCAGCAAATACAGCTGTAGCGGTACCATAGCGGACTGCAGGACACCGGCGACTACACTGCCAGATCAGCACGCTCGAACCCAAGGGCCGGCCGGCACTTACACGGTGACGTCACCTGTCGTCCGGCCATGATATTGCTAGAGATCACACTCGGTCTAGTAATAACTGCAAGTTTTTATGAATTAGGTTCACGTTTACGTCCATATCGGTACTGTTGAAAGTGTACTTACTGTTTTATAAACGTATTTATTTATATTTGGTCAAAACTGTATGTAAAATGGTTAAGCCCGATTGTAAGCTGAGTCAGGATATTTGACGGTCCGAAACAGTAAGAAAAGGTTGACTTACAATCTAGTAAATATGGTAGACAGTTCATGTACACTGAAAGAGTTAGTGTAATATGGTTTACGTTTGTTTTATTACACAAGTTTGAATGATGAAGACTTACTGGTTATTACATAAGAAAATTTGCAGGCATAGTGAATCATATTGTATAAAAGTCATATTAAAAAAAGGTTGTTCAAATATGACATGTATGATTTAATAATACAACATTATTTTACCAAACTCTTTCTAATACACTATCTCGTATCTGTAAATTTACCTGTATATTATAATGCCAGTTTTTAAGTCCTAACCAGCGCGGTCCCCCCAAATTACAAATACTAGAAGCATTTTCATTTATTTTTTCTTAGTCAATAATATTTTTTCTTATTTTGAGTCTAGTGAGATCATTTACAGTGCTGCTAATTGCTCGCAGGCCCTGGGCGCAAGTTCAAGGCTCAAGACTCCGACCCACAGGCTGGCAAGCAACTGGACCAGCAGACGCCAGTCGCCAGTGACCTGGAGCTCAGGATAGGTGCACAGGTCATGCTTGTGAAAAACATCAGCGTGGGAGAAGGGTTGGTGAACGGTGCTCGTGGCATTGTCGCTAAGTTTGGTGATGGAGGTGAGTTAGCAAACCACAGCCCATCTAGGAACTTCTAATGCTACTTGTGCTTATTGATGATACAGTAGAACGTAACTGTTGTGGCCCATTTCAGTTTACTGGAAATTAGTCGTAACAGAGGGGGTTTTAGAAATTTGACCATTCTAAGACTTTTAAGTACTGAATCACTGTAATTAGTGTAAATACAGTAAATATAGCTTATAATGTTTTTCAAGGAACTGGC
This sequence comes from Medauroidea extradentata, assembly GCA_003012365.1. Taxonomy (NCBI): domain Eukaryota; kingdom Metazoa; phylum Arthropoda; class Insecta; order Phasmatodea; family Phasmatidae; genus Medauroidea; species Medauroidea extradentata. Next base: position 349 of record PNEQ01013702.1, on the reverse strand, counting down.
TAGCAAAAATGTCTTATCCAAAAAAAATGGCGTACCCAAGATCAGGAAAAATTACATCTTCATAGTGTTGTTATATTAAAAACAAATACGTAAATGGGCAACATGCCGATGTGATAAATATTGTCTATATTTCAAGGGGCGCATTCTAAGACAACTATAAGAGTATCTACACAACGTTTTTTGCATAAAAATCTGTGTGGAGCAAGTTATTTTGAATTAAAAGTAGCTATTTACGCGGCGATTATCACGTGACAGCGAAACGCGCCCGCATTGGCGTGACGTCACTGACCAGGCACGGCTCGCTCCGCCGGCGCGGCGCCGGGTATGATTGTTGGCCGGCACGTTGTGA
>PNEQ01013701.1:9040-41427 GCA_003012365.1 Medauroidea extradentata | reverse complement strand
AACTTTAATAACTCAAAAATATTGTAAACTTTCTTGAGAAGCATAACAATAAAATACGTGCGAATTTCCGCAAACATTTAAACAGATTATTTTCTAGTAGAAACTAATATGAGAGAAAATAATTTAAAAATATTTGTTTTGTTTAAGATATTAACAAACAGACACAAGACAGTTACTGTAAAATAGATCCATTAGTAAATTTCCTGGCAGAAAATTCTTAAAAAAAATCTGCTAAATTAGTGTTCACAGTAACAATAACTGAACACAGCGATTATATTTTAAATAACTAATAGCATCCTTATAAAAATAAAAAGCACGGAATAGGATTAATGTACTACAATTCCGGAGCAAAACGTTTCTGCAAAGAAAATCAGTGAACGAGTAAGTGTAAATTGCAAAACGATGTATCAAAATCCTTCGTAATACGCACTAAACGACCTCTTTACTATTTTGTTGTATCCTTAAATTGCTTTTGCAATATTTGATTAAGGGAAGGGAGTCGGTGATTATTGTAGTTGTGATGTCCTGGGACCAAATTCTTGAAACTGTCGGAATAATTTCGCGGACGAAATGACTCGATACTTTCAGTCCGATAGTGAGTGGTAATGTATATTCCTGAAAACTGTAGGAATGAATATTGTCGGAATTGCACAAACACATGTGTTGCAATGTGGTAACATAGCTTTTTGTGTGTCGCCGCTAGTGTTATGGTAGTTACCATAGCAACAAAAACACGTACAAAAAACCACGCGTTTACAACTTGCTATTCAATACAAGGTACAGAAAAAAAAATGTATTCCTTCTCGTAACGAACCTCAGGTATACATAGATACAGTTTACTGAAAAATATTATGGTTATATGTATGGTATAAGTGTAAACGCTAAATAGTAAAACAGACATTTAGGTATTATTCTTTCTCTCAATAAGAAGACTAAATTCATATGTATTTGTTGAAAGTCGTATAACCAATTGTATAAGGAAAGGGTTTGATATTGAATGTTTGTACTGGCTGTGTTTTCTAAATTCTTTAGGAGTAAATTATATATTGCATTACGCATTCATTTATATGAAGTAAACGCCAGAAATTGGTTCATTTTAACCTTTATAGTTTGGCTGCTTCCATTACATAATTTGTCTCTAAACGTATATTATCTTGAATGAAGTGCATTGTCAACGAACGAAACTAAGAACGAATGGTAATGTCAGAATTACACGCTTTGTTAGGCCTGCCTGTAGGGTAGGTAAAATAGCAGCATGCCTTACACATTTTATTGCGTAGGCCTGTTATAGTACAAGTTATTACATCCAGTTGATCTTCAAAAGTACATGCTTATACGTACAGATGGAAATAGGTCATGCTATGAAAATCACAACATTTTGAACACTTGGCGTTGAAAGATTGGCGTAATGATCAATCACTATCAAAATTGAAAGAAAATATGTTTGTCACAGTTGGTGTGTTCTCGTATGCAGAGTGTCTCTTGGAGTCAGACTCGGGATATAGGTGTGCTGCTGTCATCCTCTTCATCATCTCGTCAGATGGTTTGAAATTACTGTAGCAAGCATTTTTTTTTCTTTCGTCGGGAATGACGAGTACACATTACAATGAAAATCGCCAGAAATTCACTAGGTAGTCAGATTATGGTACATTTGCGAACCATGACAGCCTCGTCATGGCACATGGTACACCAGGTCAAATAATGGTACGAGTACAATGAACATGGTACGTCTAACATCACTGGTACCACGCAGGAACCAAACATACACGGGGTTGATACCAACAGTCTTGGGAAGCCAATAAGCGGCCAAGTTTGCTCGTATCAACTGAACAGCCACGCAATTTCACGTCTGTATTACTATTTAGTCTGTGGTAGGGTGTTGGAACAGGTTTTCGGCGACAAACGTGTGGTTCTGCCCATTATTATAGTAGGCAGTTATCTTGGCTTCTCACAGCGCGGGGGTGCGGAGTCAGAGGCACAGGGTAAGATGAGGTGATAAGAAGACGACATACAGTCTACAGCCGTGTAGTAGCTGTTAGGAAAACATCGACCACACAAATATGTTACACTTATCATGTAGTGTATGACGGAACGCGCCGAATGTTTTCCTCCCTGCTAGTATCAACATGGCAGGTCACCCGGACAGCAGAATATCAATTTCTCTTCGCGTTCCCATCCTGATAACAGCACTAAGGAGCTCAGAGGCCAACTTAACTGCCTACTAAAGTACATCACCTCTCATCAAAATGCTAAAGTTTATCTTGGCATAACTTTTTATCGATTGAGTTCCCTGTTTGTAGTGATCGTCCCCCAGTGCGTGTTGGTCCGTGTTTATCACGAGCTTTGCCCGACCATGATAGATGGTAATACGAGCATTAGTGTGACTATCTCGGCACGGAGATACGATCTGCAATGTAGGGCCTCATCCATGGAGATGAATAACGTCGACAAGTTGACAAGTTGTTGGGCAGAATGATTGATATTTTCCCTAGTTTGTCCGCGCTGCATCCGCTCGCACGGTTTATCAGCTGTTTAATTCATGTCGCGAGGCGACGGGAAACACAGCAAAAAATATAGGCCTGTATAGCTTCAGTGCAAATACATCAACGCCAATAAGCTCTAAATTAAAACAACTGACAAACTAAAACCGGATACAAATAGCTCCTGCTTTATAAATAGAGATCAAGATATTTCGATGATTCATTTTAACTCTCCGATCTCGCATTCAGGCATTGCAAAGAAATAAAACTCTGATATGTTCTGTACTATAAAACTTGCTTAGTGTTTGTTTCGTTAAAACGAACGTGATGTACGCTTGGTTTTTGGTATACGAGATATGAACCTTCATGAACCTTCCGTAGCAGTAGTTAGAGAGCCGGAAATGTAGCGATGTCATAACAAACAGCCGATTGTACTGCAAAGTACTTTGCACACTATATCATCAGCTTCTTGTTCGTTGTGTGCTGCACCAGTGAGTGACCAGTTGTAAATGTTGACATCTTAGCCGTGTAGACAATGAGGGTATTCACGGGTTCGCTATTGGTTTAAAATAATCAAGAGGAAGATTAACCAACAGAGATGGCACTGAATTTAGGCAAATTTGTTTAATGCCTAGTTATATTTCGAACTCCAATACATTTAAGTTACGTGTATTAATTGGAATAGGTTTATCAATTATGTCCATACAATACTTTGTTATATTGTTCAAATTGCACATATGACGAAACCAAAATTGAGGAGTAGGTTGGAATAATTTCCTTAGTAAGAAATGTGCATGGTGAGATAATGACTGGTTTATGTTTTGGAGAAATTCGTTTTTTTTATTTTACGTTTCTGTCACATTATTTTCTCTTAGTACCTATAATTCATGTATATTTACATTACACGAATCAATAGTAGTTACTATAAGTACAGTCGAAGATAAAAAAAATTATTAAAAGCACAATGGCTCCTGCACAGGTCAAGCAAATATGCATAATTTGGTGAAGACTTTAGATATCGGTACAAAAATGTGTAGGTGTCATCTATGGACGTAATCGAACAAGATAAATTGTTTTATTGAAGAAAGGTTTTAGTTTACCTTCATTCCAGCCAACTTCTCGGTTACAAAAGGGGTTCTATAATTTTGAATATTATTAAAATAAACTATCCCACTTGCTTACTTGTTAAGGTGTGGAGAATTTACCTTAAAGTTTCAAAATCAGTGTATAATATGAATGTTGCAATAATGAAATGTTTTTATTTGCAGCGCGATAATCCATTCAATAAATATCTTATTTTCTTCTTTAATGGCGTAAACCGCAAATCATTATCATCCTCACAGCAGTAACAGTAGTAAGCTATTCACGACGACGGTAATTTAACTGGCGTGGACAGAATAGGTTATAAAAGTTAAATGTTTCAATTTGCAGGTATGGTTTCAACTACAGTGATAAATTAACACCGACGAATTGAGGTTTGGCACACTGTAAATGCAAACGGAAAACAATTTGCCGGAACAATGAAATATGAAACTATTCTCAACTAGGCACGCATTATAGTAAGCCAACATTACACGTCAATGGGCAAAGATAGCTAGCGCAATTGAAACGTATTATTCTCGATGGTTTTTTAAACGTCGCTTAGTAAACAAAAAATACTACCGATAAAATATTTCTAGAGCCAGCAAGTTTTAGTGAAAAGAAATTTGCAGTATTTTATCTCAAATCCTTACGTTTACATATGCAAGTCTGTTTTTTTAACTATCAACGTCCCAGGGTTCTTCCTGCAAATCACAGACGTGTGGTGCCTCAGTGACAATGTATTGAATTGTGCAGTCAAATAAATTACGTCACTTCGCAAAGACACGCTGCCAATAACCATGAAGCACAGCTGCAGATGTTGTGCACGTAAGGGATTGAGACTAAGTTACGTAAAAATCAGCAGTCCCAAGCAGTTACTTTTTACTGTCCCCCAGCCACGTTTTTTTTCCTATTCCAAGTCATATGTTTGCTAACCTATTCGATGAAGAAACGAAACTAAATATTCGTGGGTTCACTGACCTTTAAGAGTTCGTGGACCTGGCGCGTGAGACGTGCTGTAGCGAGGTACGTACAGTAGTTTTTCATGTACAGTTACTAAAAATATTTCTAATGCGTTTATCTACGAAAAGAAAACACACTCCAAATAAAGTCCCTATGGTTTTAAAAATGCAGTTCGGTAATTAAAAGCATGATAATCAAGCTCCTCAAAAGTGCTAAAAATGATTTTTTCACGTTGCTGTAGCTGATAAAATATCAACTGTAATCGTAAAACAAAATCATATAAACCTGCATTGGACTTTACCTCATACTTTCCACAAATAAAATTATAGTGTCATCGCATGAAGTTCCATTGAAAAACAGTTACTACGTAAACACTGCACGCTAGTTTAGTCCTTCGCGCCTACACTGTAAAAAACTTCCTCAAATGTTTAGGAAGTTATTATCCCAGACGCAGTATGGGGCAGTTACCATACTTCCGTCTTGTAAGTATGCAAACGACAAATGTTACAATACAAGTCTGGTATCTTCAGTATACATTTGACTGTTTTATAATTAGGTTTAGGAGTGCTACCATGGATGTCTGGGTAACTATTCTACCACGCCTACTTTCTTAGCGCTCCTATACGCACGTCTGGTAAATTTACAAACTACTTTTTAGAGTGTAGAGGCGATGAGGTGTTGGACGCATGGGTTATATTCGACTTATCGCCTTCCCCGTTTCCGTGCCTCAAACGTAAAAAAAACAAAGCTACGGTCGACTAACTCTTAAGCTGATGTTCTCAAGCAGATCTCAACGTGCCACGAGTTTGTCGCTAAAAGATTTTTGTATAATTTTGTCTCATTGCGTTTCGAACACATCGGCAGCTTTGCTTCATGGTTATTGTCTGGGTGTCTTTGATCAGACATGTCTCTCATTTGACTGCACCAATCAGAATATGTTTGTTACGACACCATACGTGTGTGATAAGCCAGTAGAACGCCAAGACAAATGAGATTTCAAACAACCAATCACTGAACATGAAGCACGGCTGCAGATGTGCACATAAGGCACTGCAACAGTGTGGTGCTAAAATCTTTTCGCCAGAAATATCGTGGCTGTACTCATGATTATACTCTGTCCACTCTAAGGTTGCAGCAGAAATAATAATTGCTAACGAAATAAATCAAAGCAATTTGATTATATCTTACTTCCTCACATTGTGAGTTTGCCCTAACACAGTTGCCGTGAATTTTTGCAATATTTCAAATTAAATTTATGCTGTGCAAAAATTTTACTGTCCGTCACTTGAATGAATTAGCTTGCAACCTTAGAATGGATGGAGTATAGCACGAAACTGAGTGGGTTTGTTGTATATGTGCCGGTACTAGTGAATGTTGCTGAATCGCAGAAAACCCACAACAACATTAAGGGCTTGAGCCTGAGTTCCTCGGCTTCCGAGATTATTATTTTTTTAAATGTATACGAGATTCGATATCGTAAAATTGCTTCGTAACTTTTTGCAAATTCGTTTTACTATGCAATGTAATTTTTCTAGACAAACTGTATGATGAGCAAAGCTAATATATCAATTAAAAGGAAATTTCGTTAATTAACTAACTAGCAACTATTTAGCAGTCTTCAGACTCGACAAAATTAGAGTATGCCGTTTAAATCAGTCATAAGAAAGTTACGAAGCGATTTTACGATATCGGCTCCCATTTAAGTTTTAAAAAATAACTGACGTTAAATGCGAAGAAACTCGGGGCCATGCCCTTAAGAGACTACGCATGAGAAGTTCAGCAGCGAAATAAGAATGAAACATACCAAGGAAGCCAGAAATGCAAGTAATTCTGAAATTGAAATATAGTCGACTTCTAACGGAAACCAAAGAAAAGCTAAAGAGAACACGATAAAAAGGAAAGAAGAAGAAATCAAACAAAATAAAGACAAAACAAGAGGTGCTAATGAAAACTACTTCGGTTATACACGACAGCACAGATATTACTCTTAAACCTGCCAAGGAGGTCATGCGATAAAGCTCTACCGGCCCTCAAGATCTCTAAATATTCAACTCGAACTCGCCGCCGGTTCCCCTCAGATCTACACTGCTTGGGTGTGCTGCCAGCAGACGATTAACACGAAAACGCGCGCGTCAAACGTAAAAAACACAGTCTGCCGTATGTGTACTTAAACAAACTGTGTTGTAAGGCGTTTTAAATGCATTTCACGAAAAATACGATGTCGGACTGTAGTGTTTTTGCTGAACGTCAAGCAAACATGTCACCAGATGACATAATTCCGATATGGAATAAGTTGTATAATTAAGTTCCCAGACCTCCCAAAAAAATAATTTTTTAACCATTTTAATTTAGTTGTTCATAGTACACTTTCGATTATTGCAAAAAATCATTGGATATGTGTGACAGAACTTTTTTTCGCTTTACAATATAGAGCTACGCAAATTTTTAGGGGTTTGCTCCAGCATTTATGTACAGTGTACATTACAATGCTATATATGTCTACAGCACCACAAAAGAATATTCTGCACTATCCTAACTTGGTCTAATAACACAAGTCTACCAGATCACAGACTGAAGTCACCACTTCTGCAGATTTCAACGCATTTTTTTTTTTTAAGGCCGCCAAGGCACAATTCTTCGGATTTATATCCATACTTGTTGAACATCCAACGACTGAATGGATACAGTCACGTGACCAAAACTACCTAGTAAAATTATACCTACTACGTTTTAATAAGTGCCTAAAATGAGAATAGCAACGGCGACAGTGATATACAAAAGACGAGGATAAAACTAATTAAGCGACAGGAACTGTTGTAAACAAAAACACGATGAATATAAAACACACGCGATATTTGAACTATTCTTGCACTGGGTTCATATTATGAACATAGAAGTATTTTTGGACATTTGGAATTGCGAGCGAGTTTTGCCGTATTGCAGAAAACCCCACAATAAAACAAAAATCAAAAATAAAGAAGAAAAGCCAGTAAGTTGCAGTGAACATACATAAAACATAGAGATACTTGGTGATAGGAATATAGTCATATCCCAGAAGACAGCACAAGAGTAAAAGAACAGATATAAACAACACAAAATTAATTCCTAAGTGGAATATAGTCGACTGGAGAAGGACGACACAAAAAAAAAAAAAACAACAACAAAAGACAGACGAATAAATTATAAAAAAAATGGGGTGTGCGAAAAAGGCACCAAATGGATGAACGACGACAACAGTACAAGTAATGAAAGACACGAATGGACGGAACACAGACAAGACACAACACAAACAAAAACAGACGGGAAATAGTATGCTTACTTCAACGATAACAGATGGACGTTTTGGAAACTGGTATCTTTCCACATCTTCAGGAACATGGATAATTTGAGGAACTCCAGCAGACATGATTAAGCCAGCGATAAATATTTCCTTTATTATTACCTTAGCGTGTTACAGGAACTGTCATACAAGTCAACAAACAATTAAATCAGACACAGAAATTTATTATTGTTTGAGCTGTAGGTTGTGCTACAGAATATATAGGAATACAGAAGTGAAACAGTTGGTAGGACAGCACACTCAGACGCACACGCCAACAAACTGCCTTCACTGGCCAGCAACATGGCGGAAACGCCTACCACCAATCAGCGTAAGGCAGCTACCTTGCTAGCGAGCAGCCAGGCCAATAAGAAACCTGCCGTAACATGTAAGAGCCAGACAGACACGTGGCTGGTATCAACACACTCGGGCAGCCAATAAGCGGCGAAGTTCACCTGCACCAACGAGTCGTCACGCCATTTATTTGGTCTGGGGTTGTGCCCAAAACAAAACGCGAAAGTTTCAGTTCACTTAATACCGAGGTCCTACGCAGCGAGCTTATCTGTAGGTTTATATTTCTGCCTGTCAAATTACAGCTACGTCATTGAAAATCTTATACTTCTAGGCGGCCCACGAATAAACTGTGCTACAGTTCAATGACTTGAGGCATGGCATAGCCGTCTTTAGTAAAAGGCCGCGTCCTTTTGATCTGGCAACCCTGCCAGGAAGGGTAATTTTAACACTTCTGTTAGCTCTCCATAGGCAATGGTTTTGACTGATTCGTTATTGTGCCATACATATAGGCGAATCAGGGGAAGCCACAGCCGTTGGTGAGAGAAAAGAAGTGTTAAAATGACCCTTGCTGGCAGGGTTGCCAGATCTAAGGCCGTTGCTTTCTACTAAAGACGGCCATGCTTGAGCACAAGGGCGATGGGAACTAGATGAAAACTTTTAAAATCGCCCTTACCTGGCCTTCACTCCTGTGAGTTTAATGGTTTAATGTGCAAAAGAAGTTCCAGGTAGCCGGTAACAAAACCAGTTAACTTAAATAAAATAACTAGAGTTCTATCTTCTTTATCTCCTAAACTGTACTTGTAATAATGGCATGTCATTTAGGCCTCAAATCCAATAAGAAATATGAGAAACAATGCTATTATTGGCTGCTAAAGTCAACTTACGTCCTCCTACAAAATTATGTCAACTATTTGCGAAGGCTGTACATAACTGTACGCTGAGTGATTACAGTTCAGACGTTAGAGATTTAATAGCTGCCCAGCATAAAAAATATAAACTACATTTGTTACGTATAACGTTTTACATAAAGGCATTCGTGCAGAAAATATGTATATCCTATAACTCGAGCCACGATTTTATGGCAAAATATTTTTGCACCATTTGGTTTCAAGCCCTTATGTGAACATATGCAGTTGTGCTTCCTGGTCAGTGATTGGTTGTTTTAACTGTCACTTGTCTTGGTCTTACACTGGCAAATAACAAACGTATTATGTCACAGTAACCTTATTATGATTGGCACTGTCAAATGAGAGACGTACCTGCACAAAGTCACGCTGCCAATAACAATGAATCAGAACTGCTGACGTGCTCGTAAGCCATTGAGACAAAATGATGCAAAAATATTTTCTCGGTAAGCTCGCGGCTTTGTATATGACATATAATAGACGACAACTTTCGCATAACAACTTCAGACAGAAAAAGTTCTCAAACATTGGTTATACAAGTTTGTTTCAGTGTCTTACGTGAACATCAGCAGTTGTGGTTCCGAGTCAGTGATTAGATGATTTGATCTCTCAGCATCTTCTAGGTCTACCCGTAAATCACTGGCCTGTTGCTTCTCAGTAAAACTGTTCTGATTGGCTCAGTCAACTGAGAAGTAACAAAACGCTGCAAATAATCACGAAGAAGAGAGGCAGTTGTGCACGTATAAGGCATTGAACTAAACTACTCAGAATTCTATTCCTGAAAGTTTCCGGTCGCAAGTAACGGCATTTCACATTTTTATCGTAAATAGCACAAGTTGCTTACTGAAATATCAGCATCAGTTATGAGATTATGCTTATTTTTTTAGTTTTGTGAAAGTTACATAAATATTCTCAATATTTTACAAGCTTGTCACTAAGTACAACCATTTCTTGTAGCCTATGCAGGTCATTTCCTGAAGAGGGAATCTTAGCATGTACAAAGATATGGTAATTTTTTAATATATTATGTATGCCTTTTTTGTTTTAGGTAAATTAGTTAAAGAGAAAATAATTTTAAAATATCATATAAAATATATATTAGGCCTACACAAAATTACGCAAATGTAATCATAAATAACGAAAAATATTTCAAAAATTGTATTAAAAGTGAAATCTGGCAAGACCTGTTAAGGCGAAGAAAGGTATGAACGAGGTTAAGGGGAATACCTGCTGACGTCACAGCGACCCAGAGAAGCCGCGCCGTGATTAGAAGTTGATTGTAATTACCTTGAGTGGAGAGAAGGCTGGGTTTGAAAGGGGTGTAGAGGGGAGTGGAAGGATTTCATGACACGGCCCACGGCTACCCACTAATTAACTTTCAGCGAGGTTTGGAAGGGGTGCCAAGGGTTCACCTCAGTAACGCCCCCAATTTTCATTCTCGAAATTGGATCATTAACTTATAAAGAAACCCCCCCTCTCCAGCCTACCAACCCACATTTTACAGTGAAAGCCAGGCACATAAAATGCAACTATGTAGGTCGTGACTCGTGTCTTACTGAATAATACCCATGCAGGGTGAAAAAAAAAATACTTTTACCACACTGGCTAAAATTACAGAGTGGTTTCAGCTACGGGCCCTAGAATTCCGAGGAGAGATTTATGCAACAACTTGTTCTAATGCCTTACGTGCGCATGCGAAGTTCTGCTTCATAGAATTAGTAAAATAATATTTAGGAATACGTAAGTGAAATAGCCGGTAGGACTTCCCACACGCTGGTAAAGAAGTTTCTATGGCCAGCAAAAATGCGGGAACACCTACAACCAATCAGCTTAAGGCAGCTGTCTTATAAGTTGGCAGCCAGGCCAATAGGAAACCTGCCGTAACATGAAGAAACCAAATACACACTGGGCTGGTATCAATATCCTCGGGCAGCCAACAAGCGGCGAAGTTCTCTCGTATCAAATGAGCCGCCACGTCAATACATGTCTGTATTACTATTTAGTTGAGACGGGAAAAATTCGTGGGTTCGCTAACCTGTAGGCTAGCTTCCAAGAATATATGTGCACTCAAGCAAACAGCAGCTGTTCATTAGCTGCTCGCTGACACAGTGAAATGGGCCTGCATTTAGTTAGATTTTTATTATTGGCTCAACGACTTACACGAGGTATCAGATTATGTCAAGAACTAATTGCGAAAGTGACACAAACTTACAGTTGCTGGAATTCTAGCTTGTGCTTAAAAGAAAACCAGAATATTTCACGTCACTGCTATTTAATCTATGGTATCAGCATGCGTGTCATTTGTGTGGTGATTTCTCGTGCTTATCTGTGCCAATAAGAGTAAGATTACTCAGACACAAAAAGTATATGATTTGCGGGTAGAATTCGATGACGTTGAGAATGAAGAACATCCAATCATAGACCATGAAGCATAAGAAATTGAAACAAGTTAGTTCAATATTTATCTCGAAAATATCATGGGCGTCTAAAGCTCATGAATCACAATCGTCATCCTTAGAGATGATGGTTTATCGTGAGAAAACTTGACTGTTTGCTGGATTTCAACAGCTTACCAGAATATCACTGGCTTTATCTTATACTTGGAGCTGTTACCTTATCCGACTGAGCCAATAATAATCCCGATATTGTAATATTTGATGCCAGGCAATATTGCAACAGCCTGCAGACAGCTGCGATGTGTCGGAAGTAGATCACCGAATCATATACGCTGCAAAGAAACTACAATGTTTTAAAGGGTACGTGGGAACAAAACATTTTCGCGATATACCATTTTCTCTAATTATTCTATTAGATAGTGTTCGTGGGTTCATAAAGCTGAGATACAAGGTATTAGCTCAAGATGTATTTTAGTTTAAACGGAAATTTCTGAAGGACATTTTAAGAAGGTTCTTAACAGCAAAACTATCGAATTAGTTAAATTATGTGCTGAGGATGATATTATTACAAAGCTTTTGTCAGTAACTACTGTTCGTATGGGGCTCGGAGTGAAGAGAATTCGGTCACCACTTAACATCAATATCGTCTAGTGATGGTGAAGGGTGACATGGTGGAGCGCCGGAATGAAGGAGAGGGGAAAACGGGAGACCCCTGAGAAAACTCGCCCGCCAGCAGAATCGTCTCGCAAGATTCCCACACGCGAAAATTTTCGAGGACCAACCCCGCCAGGAAACGAACCCGGATCGCCTTGGCGGGAGGCGAATGGACTGACCATTCGACTACCGCGGCCCGTTATTTAAACAAGATAATATGCAGAACTACATTCGGTAATTCCTTAGAGTAAATATAGAGTAGAGAGATTATCCTCTATACAGCTGCGTACGAAATTGTGTGTTCAACATGTGTCACGTTACTTTAGTGGAATATGCGCGGGAAATTTTAAATAACATTGAGAGCCAAGATATTAATTGCTTAGTAATCACAACTATGTTGGCTTAATTTGGTACCATATGAATTTATGAACTAAGGAGAGCATACTACCATATTATCGCATAGTATAATTGCGTAGAGATTTCAGAACGACAAATGTAAACAAAGTCTGCCACGTTACTATTTTCCTTAACCCAGCTGTTTTTAGTAAAAAGTTAATATTAGCTGCATACTTACTATAAGGTTTTGAACCGAGATCTTGGTGACACCACAAGACTAAATATATATTCTGGAAAGTACGTCATGAGTTTCAAACAACACGACTGCATTTTTACGCTGAGAAAACATAAATAAACGACACCAAACTCTCGAGACCATGTTGAACATACATTTGTGACGTCATGTTCCCTCTACTATATACTACCTCTATGGGTAGTTCGCTTTCAACCACTCAATTTGTGGAGCAAACATTATGAATGATAAAAATTTGGCTGGGCGAGGCCTGAGGTTTTCCTTCGGCTATTGCAATCGGCCCCAGAATTACGATGTTGGAAAACTTGCAGAATCAGTAAATAATGTAAAAAGTTCTAACTTAATATTTTCAACATGAGTACATAATTTTTTTTCTTTGCCCTGTGGATTCAGTGTTGGACTGTTACAAGGCTTAATTAAATGCATCATCGTTCCCCTTAAGACTGTGCTTTACAGAAAATTGATCTCTCAGTTACTGATATACACTATGCAGGAAACAGGAAAGTGTGCGAAGGTTTTGTTTTCTTTATTTTGTTAGATAATACATTCTTACTTTTCAAATACCCTGCCTTGGTTTTATTTTGTTTGCTTAACTACTGAACGTTTTAATGTATAATAATTTGGAGATAGTTTATTTTCTTTACTTTTATAGCTTGGATGCATAATGGACAATACCATTCAATTTACAAGTCGCCAAATTTTTTAACGCTAAAGACGTGTTCGTTGTCAGTTTACTACATCCAAGTCTGTGAGAACACAAAATATGTTCATCACTTTGTTCGCACACTTCTTCGTCCTACTGGTCCAAATCACACCTACTGTACTGCGCAACGTTCAATTACTTGCTGGCCGTCAGCCAATAAGACGCTGAGTTATCAGTGTAACAATAATACAGTCAGAGCAACGGTGTCATGGTTACTAGAAGTGAAGTGAAGACATATTTTGGTCAGAGCTTAACATATTCGTCTTCAACGCTGGTAAGGGAGATAGGCTGTTCACTATGAACTGAACACACAGCAGACTTTGTAATTACTAAAAAAATATGTTTTATTTGGCTAATAGATGTTAACTTTTAAGAGTTGTGAAACATTTACACTGGTTGATAGTTACATAGACGTTTTAATATTAATAGTAGTAAAGATGGCTGCAAAACAACTGAAAGAAAACTAATTGCTGTGCTCACTTTATCGTGAACGGCCTATAACAATATACATGAAGGGGCGGGGGAACCGGGATACTTCCGAGGAAACCCGCTGACCAGTGGCAACGTCCAGCACGACACCTACAAGCGAAAATGCGAGGTTTGGACCCTCCGGAATCTTAATCGGATCTCTTTAGTGGGAGGCGAATGCTCTATAGCCACTGCGACAAACGTGGACCGATGATCGATAGAGCCACGAGTTTGTCACGAAAGGATTTTTGTTTCATTGGCAGCGGTACTTCATCGTTATTAGCTGAGTATCTTTGTTAAGACACAATAAGGTTACTGTGACATCATACGTCTGTTATAGTTTAAAATATTAAATCATTAAAAAACACGAAGCAGATATGCAAGTGTGAACATAAGACGTTGAAACAAAAGAGGTGCGAAAAATCTTTTCGCAGCAAAATCGGGACTCGGATGATTACCTGTAACTGTATTCATTTCAAGTGTAGAAAAATATTATTTAAAAGTTATATTAACCACTTGTGTATCAGTATAATGCTTGTGAGAACCCAGTGAAGGTCAGCAGGCTAAACAAAATAAACCCACGCCAGATAATTTGAGAACAAACAGAAAATAAATGTAACCGTAAATGTTGCTGAATCATAGGTCATATTTAGAGATGATGACTGCTGTGTTTCGACGCATGTTCAGCTTATGAAAAGATTACTGGCTTTCACTTGTACGCGCAGTTGTTATCATACATGCATGGCTGAGCCAATAAGATTCTCGCTATTGCAATATTTCATGCCTACTTTTGGTCATCAGACAACTACTTTGTCTCAGACGCATAACGCCCAACAATACATGTCACAGGAAACTACAGTGTTTTAAAGGGTAAGTCGGCACAAAACAATTTTTCGCGATCTACTATTATCTCTAGTCATATTTGATGTTAAAATTAAAGAATTGTGTATTTATATGCTCGGAAGTATACTACGTTAGTTATAATATCAGCGTTTACTGGACATGCTCTAGAACTCTTCTGAATCAATGATAAAAAGCTGCAAAGGAAACTTTAACTATACCAAGGAATACCTATTTTGGTGATTAGAGCTTGTTTCATTGTCTTATGTGCATATCTGCAACTCTGTTGCATGTTCACTTGTTGGATGTTTTAACCTTTCACGTGTCTTAACGTTTTACTGAAGTCACAGACTTGAAGTATCGCAGTAACCTTATTCCGATTGGTACAGTCAAACGAGAAACACCTTCCCACAAGAATCCCCTACCAAGTTGATGTAGAAATATTTTCGTGAATTTCAGCAGAACCAAGCTTTACCCCTTCCATTAGGTCTGGAGCAAGGTCTAAGTGAAAGAGGTCTTGACACAGCGTATACTCTCCAGCAAGAGAAAGTGACTCCCTTTTTGTCGCCGAGCGCTAGTAGTCATTTAGTGGAAGATTTGTCTTGTTTACATCTTGCAGTGTTACAAATTTTACAATTATTTACATAAAATTATGTTAACATGGTAAGCTGGTATTGTAGATATATGTTTCGTTTCCATAAATGCATTGGCATGTGTGTGAAACTGTTTATATAAGTCGCCTGAAAAAAAAATGTACTATTGTTTTAGTAAACACATTCGAACTAAATATATTCTTTCCTTCCTTATAAAATTGAAGAAGCATTGATAGGCTATGTGTCTACACGTAAACTATTGAAAATCTAAATTTTATGGTCGAAAATGTGTTCCAATAAAACTTTTTTCTTCTATAATAAAGGCAATTCCGATAATAACAACACGTTTCAAGCTGTGAAATCTTGCTAAGCAAAGATAAAACAAGGCTAATCTTCTACTAAAAGATTACTAGCGCTGCGACAAAAAGGAATCACATTTTATTCCTCAGTGTCAAGACCTTCCCTTCACATACCATGAACTGGAGTGAAGCTGAATGCGAGCGGATTCTATGTCTCGGGTTATTGCTCTAACTCACGGCCGTAGAAGAACAGGTCTGGACACTCGCCTGGAAACCTGACCCCCTTGTTGTTTGGCTGCAGTTCTCCAAGTTACCGATAATGCTATACATTTTTGGCGCTGTAATCCGAGCGGTCGAGCTCAAACTCCGCCCACTTCCCCCCACTCCACTAAGATAAACAATTTATCAAAAGTATTTTTTATCAATTTATGAAATAATTCCTTCGTTCACAATTTTAAATCATGGTTCCAGAAATCTTTGTTTACTTTATAATGTGAACAATGGAAAAAAGTGGGCGGAGTTTGAGTCCGACCGCCCGGGTTACAGCGCCAAAAAGTACAACATTCTAGTTACTTGACGAACTACAGCCAAACAACAAGGGGGTCAAGCAAAATACACTGGAAGATAGGCGAGTGTCCAGACCTGTTCATCTACGACCGTGCTCTAACTTAGTATTACTCGCAGTATAGCAAGTCGATAAATAATACTGTAACAAAGATATGATAACTTATGTTTTGTACTCTCACGTTTCCTCGTCTCCTCAGTCCAAAGGTGGCGGTTCACCGAAAATATTATTGTTTTAATAATTTTTATATTTGTATGAGGTATGGTATGTTTTGCAGGTATACATTGTGATCAATTTCACTGTAATGAAAATGTATTATATTTCATAGTTTTTGTATTGTAACCTGTTCAGATCAAAATTTAAAATGAGCATATAACGGTTTCCTGCAAGAAAAAAAAAAACAAATCAACTTACCGAAAGTAAAAAAAAAATTTCACTGAAGAACATAGTCACGGACAACGCCAAGTCACGTTTAAAAACCACATTGAATTTGTGTTTTGTAGTTTTAAAAAATATTGATATGGAAATAATAAAAGGTAAATTTTGTAATTGTTTTGAAAAATAAAACATTAACTAATAAATGTCGATTTCATACATATCTTGTCTCAATCGGTGACACAGTTCTTCTGGGTGAATTTTTTTTGTTTCGGTAAATTACTGGTTTTCCTTTCTTGCATACAACAGTTTTATATAAATTTGGACTTAAACATGATATTATGCAAACTCTATGTAAGCTAAAAAAATTTCCGTTTCAGTGAAAAATAGTTGCAACGAATGTCTATAAAACAAACCATAACATGTATAAATGTACAAATTATTAAAACAGCTAAAATTTTCGGAGAACTAATCACTTAAGAGTGAGTGATAGTCATCATATTGATTTTTTTTTCTGTATTTTGTCGTATATTTTTTTTCTGGCTAAATTAATGGAACTTTAACTTAACTGCAGAACAGAATACATATTGATAGAATTTTAGACAACATAAATCTTTATTTTCCGTTAATGTTGTTACAGATATTATTACAGTTAAGAAAGTAATAAGAATTTTCTAACCGCAATTCTATCTGTAACAATAGTAACTACGAAAATATATTTACGGTGTCTACAAATCTATCAGTACGTAGCCTATTCTATTCTAGAGTTAGGTTGATGTCCCAAAAAATTACACAGAAGATAAGTTATGACACGAAATACAAAACTTCCAGATCGTGACTATCCCTCACTCTTGAAGGGGTCGTTCCTTAGTTGTGCAGTGATTTCGAAAATATTTTTATTGCTACCTAGTATTCTTATGAAGATTGTGCTCCAAAATTTTGACAGGTATATGTCCTCATTTGTAGCTGAATTGTTTTATTGCAATGTACTGAATGGTTTTTTAGATTTCGTTACCCAAAATACTACGTATTTCATCGTGAAAATCAGCCAAATTTGAGCAACATGTTTGTTTTTACTGACGAATGGTACATTATTTTTAAAAACGTATCCCCAGTACTGTGCATCGTGTGACTGCACATTATCTCAATTTTTTTCTTGGCACCAGTCTGAAATATTGTCGTCCTCGCGTGAATAGTTGTTCTCACGAGTGCTACCGTCTTCAGAGTTGTATATGGTCGTCCATTCTTGATATCTGTCACCAATTTCTTCCTTGGTCTTCCTATTTTCATATTAGCCTCCATCCTTTCTTCCAAGAGATTTGTGCACAAGTTTGAATATACTTCCGGATAATTCAACTTGGGAAGACGTCACTCCGTATTTTCATGAGACATCTCCTAGTTTTTAAATGCGGAGGTTTTTCCTTGCCTTCTTCATAAAATCCCGTTTACCTTGAAATTCTGCCGCCATTAGGAAGAATTCCTCACTCCAAGAGTAACAGGGGGACCTGAATCAACAATGTCCTCCAATGAGGCTGTTGGCAACTTGGTGGATGTGAACCACTTACACCTGTCGTCACTCGGCCAATTTTGCGTATAGAGTCGCTTAATTTTCGCAAAGATATTTCAGCGCTTGATACTTTCCACTTTCTCGACTTTCGAAAAAAAAAAAAATATTTTTTTAAACCGCACACCACAGCCAATATCGTAAAATTGCTTCGTAACTTGGTTGCAAATTGGTGGTACGTAATATAATTTTTCAAGGCAAATTGTATGAATATTATAGCTAATTTATAAATTAAATGGAAATTAGTTTAATTGACTAATTAGCAATTGTTTTGTTGTGTTCTGTTTCGAGAAAATCAGAGTTCGAAGTTAAAATCAGCAGTAACAAAGCTACGGAGCGGTTTTACGATATCGGCTCCCGTTTACGTTTTAAAAAATAATTTTCGTCAAACATGAAGAAACTCAGGCCCCTTGCTACTAAGATGGCAGGATACGTAAATCAGCGCTTAAAAGCATCGGTTAAAAATAGTAAATTTCTGGAAGGCAATTTGCAAAAATAAAAAACCTGTAACCTTAGACAGGAACCTTCACCAACTTTCTGAGCAAATTTTTCTTCACGAGTAACGTATATCTGAAGAACAATCACTGGACACTGAAATGTCGTACATTTAATGGCGGCACAGCACCATAAAGTTGGCAATTGTCACTATCTAGGGTTGTTGTTTTGTAGTTATTCCATACTGACCTTCAAAAATGTGTGGATCCAAAATGGTGTTTCTAGCATTTATGTATCTACTAAGCACTCTTAACACACCATCGATTTATTACTTAGCAACTAACCACGTTCATGTGCGCAAACCGTTTCTACTTGACTTGACCACTATTGAGGAGGACCCGCGTTCGAATTCCGGCTCCAGCCATCCTGACTTCCTCTTTATGGTTTCAAGAAGTCGCTCAAGGTGAATGCTGGATTTATTATTCAACAAAGGATATTAATTTCAATTTTATTTATTATTTAATTTTCTCATACAAATTAAAAAATACAAAATTTTTGTAGTGCTGATTTACATCTTGCAATAATTGTTGAAGATACCAGTGGAAATTTCATTAAATAGTACTTCGTAGTTTGCACGTCGCTATATTTTGAATTTAATGACATCATTCCCACGAAAAAATTGGAACATTTTTACCTTTCTTGAAAACAAAATAACGTCTTCTTTAAATAAATATATTCAGGAAATTACAAATACTTTCAAAAACTATTGCTCTAAATTACATTAAATGAACACAAGTGTTGTTTGATGTTTGTTACAATATTACCTGTATAGTGTTAACAAGTAGGCAGTTTTTTTTTCAATAAAATTCGTTGTTTTGTCACATTCGCATTGATGAAAAGTCACTTAAACGAGAAAAAAAATTTCTATTAAAAATTATTGGTTATAACGTGATTCTCTTCTCAGTATGAATTGTATGAATCGAGAGGTAAGATGGATCTTGGTCCAGTTCTTCCTCAGAGTTACAGAGTGTGCGTGGCTCTATATATATATATATATATATATATATATATATATATATATATATATATATATATATATATACCAACACACACAGTACCGAACGTTTTTCTCTTCTCAGTATGTAACGATATGTTAGATGGGTCTACGGTCCAGCGCTGACGGAGGCTGGGGATCGTACCGTATCTACCTCGCGCATCGATTACCTTGATGCGCCTACCTACATCGCGGATGGCCTAATTTCTCTACGCGACCTTTGCGACGCCGAAACCACCTTCTCTTCCGTCGTCAGCCCGACCCTTACCCCCTCCCAATCCCACCCACACCACTTTCCTCTTCCGCACTTTCCCGTGCCGGCAGCGAGTGTGCATTATCTGCGAGAAGTAATTGAATTTTCTATCAGAAGTGGCGCGATGGAACTTCGTTACCGAACAAGCGCGGGCCGCCTTGACCTACTGGGACGGCCTGCACCGCAGCAAGTGTGCATACTTCCTTACTTGTACTAATACTAGTACGATTTCATTATGCTTGAGCTGTTACGACAAGCTTGGAACTAATATGTCGAGCTATTCACGTTCACAAAACTAGGACAGTTTTGTGTACGTCTCTTCTGTATGGAAACTCGGAAGAATATGCAACAATTAAAAGACTTGAAAGTCATAACGTTCTGTTAAATAAATTTGCAAAAATATTACAATGGAACACTTTTTTCTTTGGGCAATAGTTTAAGTCAGAGAAGAGATATATAAGGACCAAAAAAAATTAAATTAATAATTAACGAAACTCATAAATCCTGTATGACTGGCATCTTCCTCCAGCTGGTCTTTTCCCCGAATTACCTTACATAGAATTTGTTACGTAAATATGTAAGATGTATATACGCATAAATGATCATATCTTGTACGTATCTAATATTAATGTATTTAAAAGAAATATACCTATATATTTATGTGCGTATGTGTATGTACATGTATGTAGTGTATGAACGAATGTATATTGGTGCGTTGTAGGTGTCTGTATATGTATGTGTAGTAAGTATGTATACGTGTATACTTGTAAGTGTATTTGTGCATGTTTTTAAGTATATATATTTGTACGTAGATACGTGAATATTCGTAAATACTTGTGTACTAAATATTTACGTACGTATGCATGTACAAGTTGTTCTAGGCGCAGTCAAGTTCAATCGTGATTAACCGAAATAATTAAATTTTATTTATCAAAATAACTTACAAAATGCAACCCCTATTTGCGAAAAACAATCACAAATTTTAAATTTGCACTTGAAATTTTCCACTCCTGGTTCACCTTACTGCGTAAACATTTACTGACTTTTGATCAAAAGCAGACAACTTGTAACAGTCACTCAACACTCAGGAAAATTTTTATAAAACAACCTCGCTAATTACGTCTGTTATCTTAAATTAAAATCTGTACTACTCGTCTGTTCCACATACACAGAAGTAGGCCTACCGTCCACACACCCGCCAAATCTTCCGCTGTCACCTTACGTTTTCAATGATGGGATCGCTTTTTGCTGTTCCGACACTTTCAGCGCACAGATTTAGAATCAAACAATCACTTCCCCCTCGGCCGCTTCGAAAAATGTTTGTATATGTATACAAACTATATATAGGATGTTCGAAAAAAAGTATGCCATATTGCATGAACACGAAAAGTAGATAAAAATGTCAAATAAACATATCCCCTATGTTACACCCCTTACGAGGTGGTACCTGTCGTAAAAATTACAATAGGTGGGTCCAGTGTGTATTCTTTCGTAATGAAATAACTGCCATATCCTCGGAAGGGATAGTAAACGTCACAACACGGTAGAAATGTCAATAAACAATTCGCCCAAATTGCACCCCTGAAGAGGTATTCATATTGCTGTGAGTAGTGTACTAGAAAGATCCAATGTTGTTTCGGTGTAGTTTTGTAAATTTGAATAAAAAAAAAAGCAAAATAAATATCCGAAATATAACCATGAAGACAGTATGTGTTCAAAATACTACTGATTGTTTACGAAACAAATGGAATAATTCAACTGGGAAACAAGGTATTGTTGCACCATGTATGTTAGGCCTAAAATGTGCACTTTACAGTAAAATACACATTTCACAGCAATCATATTGAGACACCCGACCACTAATCGTGTGTAAGTGTGAGTGAGGCACGGCGCCAAGGGCGATGTTGACCAGCTCATCTGGTGCGGTATCGCCTCTACCGCATGACACTTAAACAGCGTGCAGTGGTATCGTAGATCACTCGCCTGACTGACACTTTCAGTGAAAACATTTAGGAAAAGTCAATTGCTGTGTTTAGAGTCGTTTCACACGATTTCTGTGAGTAGTTTTTCAGATACAACAGGTTATAAAATTCTTTTTGGCCATTTATAGGGGCTCCGAAATAATTTTCGTAAGTAACATTATGCTTTAAAACTACCTTTCTGTCATCGTTTGAAGTGTACCTTATGTTTCGTCAATTTATACAATAGCTATGCGTAGAACAGCTTTTATTTTAAAAAATGAATTTATGAACGCACTCAAACGAATGCTAAGCGCGTGATAGGCGAAGCCAATTTATTTTGAAGGATAAATAATTTATATTTTTATTTCAACAAGTGAGGCTCTTATGAATGTGGGGCCCAGGGAAGTTGCCCCTCCTGCCCCCTCCCCTTAGACACCACACTGGTGTCGTAGTGTATATGTGGTCGCCTGTAGCCACGAAGGCATGCGTCTTCATCTCCGAGATGGGACCCTGGGAATCCAGTCTGCCGTTCATGGCTGCCGGTCTCTAGGGACAGTATCTGCCCTGGGGGAGGGCAGAGAGTCGTAAACGTTGTGCGTCATGGTGAACGGCCATGCTCCTAAATCCCACCCGCCTGTAAAACCAGCAAGTGTTCACGCGCCTTCCTCGCCGTACTTACTCTGAGAGAATGTGTCAGGGGTTCTCAAATCCCACGGCCGGCGATTTCTCGTCCTACCTCACATCCTTCAAGTGGCATAAAACCATGAAATTAAGTTTGTGAGTACAATTACTTCTCACGAAACGTATTTTGGCTCGCCTTTCCCATTTTACGTCTCGGAGGACTATCACTGTCAGATTCAGACATCGTTAATGTAGAATAACTCAGAATTGCAGAACTTAAACTTTATGTTACTTTTTGTATACACTATTACAAGCACTAGTTGAACATTATACTGATTAATCATTCAGACATAACTTCTTCACATAACATAAGAACATAGCTGTTCACAATTCATGGTGGCACCACGAACGAAAACAAAATGACATATGAGCATCTGTTGCCACTACGATGAGGAAGAGACAAGTGTATATATTCCTGGAATAGTGTAATGCATTCATTTTTCCAATCACCTAAATCTACCACGTTCTGTCAAACCAACTGGTACTGTAGCAATACATCCCTTTTTTCCACTAAACAGATGGATGGACGTCTTGGGATCAAAATAGCTATCTCAGTTTAGTTTGTAATTTTTTTGGAATGTATACATTCTTCTTCTCATCGATTCAGTTAGCTTTCTGAAATGAAATAATTCACACTGCAATGGGCTACGTAACCTAACGTTCGTATATTCACAACGTAATATCACAAAAAGTACAGGAAATTTTTTAATACAGCATAATATTGTTCACTGCGATTTTTTCAAGTATTGAGTTACGTAGCCCATTACATTTCACTTCACTGTGAATCGTTCCGTTTAAGTATGCCTTCTGGTTTTCACTATTTGCGTAGATGTGTACCATGTAAATGTTAACTTTAACGCACCATTATGACAAACCTATGAACACAAAAATTCTTTAGTTGAGAGGAAACTGAACCCGTAAGTGTCGTCTACAAATATTATATATATATTTATTTACTTATATATACATACATATATATCGTTACAAGTTTGGGCTAGATACGTTTGGGGATGGAGGTCTTTGATAAGAAAGAAAATTAATAAAGCTAACCTAGTTTATTTACAACTATCTTTACAAAAATAACCTATATCAATAATGATTAATCACGATAGATGTCGAACAAAACAATTAACTACTGTTTACTTACACGTTATAAAATGTAAATAATAAATCTATTACAGGTCATAAAATCGAAGTAATAAATCTATAGAAGTTATCTGTACATGGAAATTCATTCTAGTGACTCACAATGGTGGACTGAATTAACGAACACTGATGAACCTTTTGTGGTCCAGAAACACCTTCTTCCCACTATTTGTTGCGGTCCAACTCGCCGGACACCCTCGAACACTTGTTACATCCCAGTACTATTCTCCACTCGTCACTACACTTGAACTTGCACCAGGCACCTGCCATCCAAAAACTCTCTCGCCTCTGCCGCAGCTCTGTTTTATATACTAACACTTCTTCGATCTCAAACCTCCTGAAAAAGGCGTCGCACCAAGCCACCAAGGTCAAGAACAACACCTCAAGATAGAGAATGAACAGGAATACTCTAGACCACGATATCGCCTTCTGTTACCCAATATGAACTTGAACATCATTAGGAGAGAACAACACACACACAATTTTTCATTAACATAATTTGTAAATTATGCCACGAGTTTGCCGCAAACAGATATTTGCATCATTTTACTCCAGTGCCTTATTTGCACATCTGCAGCTCTGATTAACAGTCATTGGCGGTGTGTCTTGACCGCTCCAATCAGACTAGAGTTATATTGACACCATACGTCTCTGATATGTGGGTAGAATCTCAAGGCAAGTGAAAGTTGAAACCCTTCATCTCTGACAATGAAACAGTGTAGTAGATGTCCCTGAAATGACTTACGAGCCAAATAGTGCTAAATATTTTCACCACAAAATCTTGGATATGTTTGTAAACCCAAATATTGCCCTCAACTTCGTTCGCGTTGTTTTCCATTGAACGTCCTACATTTTTCTATCCCGTTCTGTCTCCATGTACCGTTTTGTCCCCCCTCCCCTCGTTTTCCCAAACCACATGGCGGCATGCCTTAAATAATTAGATATACCAACAGCCCAAGTTATAAAGGGTGGGTCCGGGGGACCTTCCACTGAAAATTGTAGACTTTTAGGTGCAAAGTGGTGCAATGCAAGGTGTTGCTTATCCAAAATATACTGAATATAAAACTCGACAAATTGTAATATTTTTTTCATAATCCATGCTTTAAAAGGTTAAGGCGGCACGGCCCTTCTGCCCCCAACCCCCTGGATTCAACTCTAAGGTGAAAATATACTCTTGGCAATTCCAAAGAGTTAAGGAAATCTATAGGATAATGAGTAGACTTGCTCTTGCAACAATGACAGTTGTACAATGTGCTTGTTAGCAACCAAACAACAACAATGAGAGTTGTGTAATATACTTGTTGGCAACCAAGCTACAACAATGACAGTTGTATAATACATTTGTTGGCAACCAAGCTAAAACAATTATAGTTGTACAATGTACTTGTAGGCAACCAAGCTGCAACAATGAGAGCTGTATATTATTCTTGTTAGCAACCAAGCAACAGAAACTACAGTCGTGTAATACACGTGTTGGCAACCAAGCTACAACAATGATAATTGTACAACCTACTTGTAAGCAACCAAACTGCAACAATGACATTTGTATATTATACTTGTTAGCAACCAAACAACAGCAATGACAGTTATACAACGTATTTGTTAGCAACCAAGCTACAACAATGGCAGTTGTACAATATAGGTACTTGTTAGCAACAAAATAACAATGACAGCTGTATAATTTACTTGTTAGCAACCAAGCTATAAAAACAATTGCAACTTATTAGCAGCCAAGCTGCAACAATGACAGTTGTACAACCTACTTATTATAACCAAGCTTCATTTTCTGACGTTCCTATTTCCATTATCTTTCCTCATAAATATTAATGAAGAAAATAGTCTATGTACTTATCAGGTCACAGATTATCTCTGTCACAAATTTCAATGCGATCGTTTCAAAGGTTCAGTCGTGAACAGGTAACAGACAGTTTCTTCCGCATTTGTAATATTAGTGTAGATGTGCAGGACGCAATCTTAAGTCGCTATCTTAAGGGACCTCCCTTCAAATGCGTTGCAACGAGTTACAGCTTTTTTTTACGAAACTGTTAAAGGCGCTTTATATTTGTATATCTACGAAAAGAAGTCGCAGTTCAAACTGCGTCAGTATAGTTTTAAAAATTCAGCATGTTTATTACAAATATAATTATTTTTGGACACCAGAAATTGACAAAAAATAGCTTTTCCAGACTGCCGTATCTGGAAAAATAACAATCGGATTGAAAAAAAAAACAAGTACAGAAACGAGCATAAGCAAGCGATAGAATTTGAACTATGCTATCCACAAATAAAATAATTTGATCACCGCTTGAAGTCCAATGGAAAATGATAATAGTATAGCACTGTACAACGGCTGAGTAGCTTGTGTGTAAAGGCGATAGTACATTACATACGTTGGTCAAAAACGCCCGTACTACTCCTCCCTCACACACATAAACGCAGCCTATCTAAGGCGGCCGCTTAAGGCTCGGCATCAGTCGCCATATTGAATTATTTTAATTTTCGCTCTTATGAAATTCTGAGACGGAAAATGTGAAAGTGTATTGCTATAATATCAATTATATTTACCTTGCACTACAATTAAAGGATCGCAGTTGAACTTTAAACGTATGTTATAGTCGCCATCAGTCGAGCAATTTTTTTTATGTTCTTAATTTGTATGGCTGACTGCAGCTTAAATGTACGTTAAAAGTCCAACTGCGATGCTCTTATTGTATCGCAAGGTAAAAAAAAATTGTTATTATAATAGCGAATTTCACGTTTTTCTTCTCAGAACTTCTTAAGAGCTAAAAATAAAATTAATCAATATGGCGACTGATGCCGAGCCTTAAGTAGACGGCTACGACTTCAGATATGGCAACCCTACCAACAACAATAATTTTAACCAGGTCAGTCATGTAAAATAACTCGGTATATTCGAAAGCGTATAGGAATTAATTGCTCATGCTACGTACCGTATGTGTGCCAAAAATGTATAAAATTTAGTTCACGTTTCCAAATAATTTTCGGGAGGCCAAAAAAAAAGAAATCATGAGCCTTTATTTTCGGAGAAAAGTGTGCTCACTAATAACGTTTGTTTTGGAATATAATTTGAATATGAAATACAGATGTTCGATACACGTTCATTATCTTACATTACATGAAGTATGAAATATGGAACAAATTTTTTCAGATAAACGTAGGACAAGAATGTTTATATTTCATGTATTTGGATAGTTGGTATTTCTACCACTGACGAAGTTTTTTTTTTTTTTTTTTTTGTAAAGCCTACTTACAGTAACTAAAGATTGGCGTTAGTAAAGCAACACGATTTTCAATTTCCACGGGGGTGATAATTTTATGACAAATACTTAAATAATTGTTTCACACAGCTCCAACACTATCAGTCCCTGACATTTAAGTTTGAAATGAATATGGGAGGGCGATCCACATTTGTGTAAGTCAAGGGTTCAGTTCTGTTTCTTGTCGTTGCCAACACGTGTACACATTTACTTTTTCACAATAGTGATTGTTAAATAAGAAAATATCTTAATAAATTCCCCTTGACTTTTGGTTGATTTTAGAGGAGAAAAATAAAGTATATGCATTTAAAAATGTTAGAAATTATAAATTCCTTACATTTAATTTATTCTAGACGTCAAGAAAACGGTGCGTATTTTCTTCCCACAAATAGAAAGTTCTAGAGATCCAAGAAGCACAGAAATTCGCGATCAGACCTCTCTCCTCCTACCAAGGCGATTCGCGTTAGATTCCCGGCGATGTCAGTCCCCGGATGTGGGAATCGTGCCGGACGATGCCGCTGGTCGGCAGGTTTTCTCGGAGATCTCCTGTTTCGTCCGCTTCTTCATTCCGGCGCTACTCCATACTCACATCATGTCACTCCCACGTCGATGCTAAGCGCTGACCAAATTCTCTACTCAACTCCAAGAAACACAGTAAAACTTATTGTATGAAAGAGAGTGGTTATCAAACATATCACAGCAGGCGTTTATTTCAACTGTCCTCTGTACATCAAAATTAAGTTGACAAGGTTTTCCAATCTGCTAACATAGTTTCAACTTGACTCGATCCTGCAGTCCTCAGATAATAGTTGTACATTGGTTACAGGTTAAAAATATATTCTATTTTGTTTAGCGTGACAGTCACCGACATTCTGATAAGTTCACTTAGACTATCGACTGTGTGAGTGAGTGAAGGGGTTTTGGTCAGCGCTTAACAACGAGGTCTTGAGCGCTGGTGAAGGGTGACGTGATGTGAGTACGTAGCAGTGCCGGAATGAAGGAGCGGACGAAACGGGAGATCTCTGAGAAAATCCATCGACCAGCGGCATCGTCCGGTACGATTCCCACATCCGGGAACTGGCTCCGCGGGGAATCGAACCCGGATCGCCTTGGTGGGAGGCGAATGGTCTATCGAGTGAGTGTACGACATTAAAATATAACGGTTTATGACACCTCTGTGTGTGTTGTATTGTATAAGCACGAGTACACCGCGCATTCAATGTGGGTCCGATAGAACGTCAATAACTGTTACTTCTTTGTCAAGTCTTGGATTGAACGAAATATGTTTTGCCACAACTTTGACGACCGCAAACTAGAATTACGATGACAACATTTATTGTTTTAGAGCGAAATTAAATCAAATATTAAATTTTTATTCCAGCGAAATGCATACCACATAATGTAATTTGTGTACATCAGAATAATTACCGACAAACCAGTGTTTCTAGTAAACTACAAAGTTTTCCTTGGTATTTTTTAGAAGCACAATAAATCCTTGTCAATTTACAAAAAAAAGTAATTATTTTACGAAAAAAAATTTCTGTTTTTTTCTGCTTTTGTTAAACTGCGTAAAAATATCTTGAAGCTATAACAATATTAATACTGAAGTGTATACTGTGCAGGTAATAATTTTTTTTAACATCTACGCTGTGAGTGAGTGAGATATTTTGGTAAGCGCTTAACATCGAGATCTTCAGCGCTTGTAAGGAATGACATGAGGTGAGTATGGAGCAGAACCGGAATGAAGCGGCAGGGGAAACGGAATAACCCGCGACCAACGGCATCGTCCGTCACGATTCCTACATGAGAAAATCCGTAGACCGACCCCGCCGAATATCGAACCCGGATCACCTTGGAGGGAGGCAAATGATCTGACAATTCAGCCACCGTGACACCTTCTACGCTATATAATCACCTGTCGTCTCTCAGTTAAATTTTATTCTTTGGCGTGGAGTTGAATGTTTATGGATCTTAGAAATGTATTTTTGTATAAAGAAACTTTTCGTCCCAAATGTGCGTAGCTGAGCATGCTGAACACAATCCACTAGTATCGATAGCATGGTTGGTGCAAGTGGAGGGTTAATTGCGCCCTCTAACAAAACTGGCCAATTATATTATTTTTGTGGGAACTAATTAAGATATGTGAAACATCGATAGAGATTGGAAATTATGGCTAAAAATATTGCACCAATTTGTTTCAATCCATTATGTGCATATCTGCAGATCCGTTTGATGGTCTGGGTTTGAATGTTTATAACTCTCAGCGTCTTGTGGTTCTGCCCTCAAATAACATACGTGTCGTATCGCAGTAACCGTAGAGTTACCAATTGTTATAAAACAATTATTGAAATATGTTTTACACATGAGTTACAGTGTCTGTAGTCAGAGGCAGGTACTTTCACTGAAACTAGTTATCTGACAATACTTTTGGGTGAGGATTACGATTAAATGAAAAACATTATCTAAATACGGTGGCTTTACTCTACATAGCTTAGATTACACATTACTACACGGTTGTACTACGTAATTTAGATAGGAGGGGAGCGGCTGTTTAGTTAATTACAATTATGATCTAGTCTATGATGGGCGACCCTTCGGACACCTTAGACCTCACCGTCTGCATGATTGCCGGAGGCTGATGATGAGTATGTTCTCGGCTATCGACGGACGACGGCACGTCGTGTGTCTCGACCCAGGACCATCTGGCGAGGTGGTGTGACGGCTGGAAGGCATGAAGGAGAGAGACCCCGATACCCCCGGTACATTGTGTTATATAGCTACACTTTAGTGCAGGTGGGGAGAATCGCTGAGGCCCTCGTCTTGTGCAGCCACTGACCTGGTTGCACTGTCGTCGTCGTTAGCCCGTCCTCCAGGCGAGGCTCTTGGTATTCAGAACATAATGCACACTTAAAGACAATGAAGTAAGCAGGCGCTAAATTATTTTCGTGAAACTTTTCGATCTCAACGATATGGCAAAATACTCGACGCAAGAGGCAATCAAATATTCTGCTTTTATAGAAGATTACATTTATTTCGCTTTTAGTCAGTTAAAAGTGATGCAAATTTTTTTACGTAATTCTGTCTGGTTTTATACTTGGCAACCGAAAAATTGTCTTTTTTTTTTCGCGCCGAATTTAGGAACTTTATTACACCTTACCGTGCCGCGGCGAACTTTGACAACCCCTGGAATACTTCCTCGTCCGCATCTACGAAAATCTCTTTTCTCCGTGAATTGTGGGTTTCACGGGAAGTACTTGCATTTGGGGACCTAGGAAATTACCAGGAAGGCGAAGTAATTATTCCACGGAGTTTTCTCGGCTTTCTTGAGTTGCCCAGAGTCTTAGGGAGAAGTGTAATTGAAACCGCTTGTCATGGCTAAGGGCGATATCCTGAACTACCGAAAAAATACCTACGAAATAACCAATTGCTATGAAACAGTTTAGAATATTGCATAGTACAATCATAGGGTATTAATGTGATGTACCCAAAAAATACAGAGCAATCTTTTTTTGACATTTCCCAAAAAGCATTTAACTAAGCAAACTTAATATTATGTTACCTAAACAATGCACTAAACGCTACATAATTTTATGATCCATAAATATATGTATTTATAGCATATGCCACAGGT
Source organism: Medauroidea extradentata (assembly GCA_003012365.1). Classification (NCBI taxonomy): domain Eukaryota; kingdom Metazoa; phylum Arthropoda; class Insecta; order Phasmatodea; family Phasmatidae; genus Medauroidea; species Medauroidea extradentata. Next base: position 10,901 of record PNEQ01013701.1, on the reverse strand, counting down.
CTGACAGTACAATACTTAGTTGACATGAATAATATAATAATAATAATTATTATTATTTTGTATTGACCAATGTAGTTATTTTTAAGCTTCTGTTTTTGCATGCTGTGGTTTTTAAGCAAACATTTAGTAATAATTCAATTTGTCTGTGATAGCATAACTCAGTAGCAATAATTGTAGACCTAATTTAATGATGTTATATTCGGGTTAAAAGAATTTTGGACAGTAATGTGCAATTGCATTGACTTAACAATCAACGTAATAAATTTTTTTTTTTAAATTATATAGTACGTATGTTGTAATTATAGCAAAATATTAAATATAGTTTCATTTATAGTATACACTCACTGAAGTAATATATATGTATATATGTATGTATATATATGTATATATATGTATATATATATATATATATATATATATATATATATATATATATATATATATATGAATCCCTATTTCCCTTGGTCACGCCATCACGCGTGAACGGCTGGACCGATTTCACTTTTTTGTTGTTGTTGCTGTGTTTGTTATTGTCAGGAGAATGTTCTTATTTAAAAAAATTTAAAAATTGCGCGGAAAAATAGAAAATTTAAGGATACTTAATTAAGAATACTTAACAACCATATAATAATATTTCTAATTTAACCTTAGCGCTTTGGTCAATATAAACAATTGACAAAGATGATGTAAAAAATCTGAATATCGTTTAAAACAAATGCTTCGATCGGAGTTATTTTACTGATAAAAAATAAATAAAGAAAACATACATCACGGTTAGTTCAGAGCCATTACGCCTTGAGGATGCTAAACAAATACGAACATAGTTTTCCATAATTTTGTCTACTAGCTTCCTGTCTTAACGATGACTATTGAAATCTAATTGTTATTTATTATTATTCTAATGCTTTATGATATACAATATTGTTAGTATATAAATAGTTCTGTTGGTATTCCGACACGGGAAAAGGCGACATATAACTGGCCATGTGAAAAAAAAAAAAACAAAAAAACAGAAAAGAAAACAAACACTTAGCGACTGCTCTTGAGATTTATTTATCGACATTAATAATAACAGTTCGATTTCAATAGTCATCGTTAAGACAGGACAACTTCTGTCGGGTCAGCTAGATATTATATAATAAAATTATTAAATACATAATATATGTAGGATGTTTCTGAACTACAAGAACAAACGCTGAGAGATTATTCTCCCTATCTACCAACGGACAGAAAACATCCTACATATATTATGTATTTATTAATTTTATTATATAATAAAATTAATAAATACATAATATATGTAGGATGTTTATGAACTACAAGAACAAACGCTGAGAGATTCTTCTCCCCATCTAACAATGGACAGAAAACATACGAACAATGTCGTACAGCCACTTATAAGGGAGATATCCGCCCATAAAAATTAGCATTTAAATGGTTTAACTGGGAATAGTAAAACCTACTTAAGATTAAAGTAATGTTTCATTACGTATACCTTAAGGATTTGCACAATTTTGGAGTACTAACATTCCTTACATTGAGAAAAAAGGGAGTGGAATGCTTTTATCCTTCTAAGGTGTGTGTAACCTTGGGTATTTTTTTTTCAAAGAAATAATACTAATACGAAATACACAATACATGTCAACTTCATGGAACAATCAATGTAAACGGTTTTCGCACAATAATAATAATAATAATAGTAATAAGAGGGTTCACTTCGTTGCAGCCCACTTTACAAGGCTGGTCGTACAACTGAAGGACTGCTATATATATATATATATATATATATATATATATATATATATATATATATATATATATATATATATATATATATATATATATATATATATATATATAT